>JASDQU010105192.1:42314-53097 GCA_032191745.1 Picea mariana
TATTTAAGTGCAAATAAAGCAACAAAGGGAAAATACCAACAAGCACAAAACCAAGAAAAACAACTTCTGGCCTAAAGTGCAAATTGCAAAGAATTAGAGCAAAGACACACAATGGAAATCAAGAAAGAAAAGACTCTTACACTTGTCTAAAAACCATAAAAAAAAAATTCTTTTTATATTTTCTGTCAACTGTCAACTGAGAAAAACAGGCTAAGGGTAAGAGGCCCTAACCTACTGACTGTTCAACCCTAGACTCAAACACCTGAGAGGAACACTTCTTAGCCAAGGAGAGGATGACTGCCCCACCCTAAACAAAAATTAGCATGTCAACCACGCTACTGTCACTAAAACAGCACGCGTGCAAACGTGTGTTGAGCTGAAACAGGATGCGTGTACACGCAGTCTGACCTTGTACAGGCCGCGTGAATGTATAACTTCTAAGAAAAATATAAAAATAGACAGTCCAGACCAGTCAGAGGCCTCTGGTATTGACAACCAGGGTCCCTTGAAGGCTTGGATGATTTTTCTAACAGAAAAGAAAAAATAATGCAAAGAATAACAAAGGAAAAAAAACAATCTAAAATAGGACTCTGAACTAGCAAGACTCAGCCAGGATTCCAGAAAACCCCCTGAGAATGTATAATTCTGACAGGGAAGATGTGGACTGCTGCTACAGGTCTCTGGACTCCTACACACTACTGTTATCCCTACAGCTAGCGTTCACACGCGGGTTGTAAGAGGATAAGGCGCAGGTACACACGTGCAGGCCCTATGTAGGCCGCATGTACCTCTATGTGTCCCGACAACTACCATCAAGCAGAAGTCAAGGAAAACTTGTATGAAGAACCAGGCTCCTTGCTCACTCAGACCTTATAGAAAAAGACAGGCAAAGAAACAGAAAATCTAATCTCTTAAACTACTTAAAAACTCAACTAAATCTGAAAACCCTAAAGAGTATCTTCCCCAGTATGGTCACCAATTCTATTGTTGAGAAAAATACCCTATGGACTAGCAAACTAGGGTCAGACTTGCATGCAGATTTTGACCGTAAAGAAATAAATTTTTAACCTACCACCCAAAACTTAAACCCCTCTTTCACAATACATGCATGGAAAGGAACTACTAACCTTGTTACTGATGTTTGTTGTAGATCCTCCGTTGCACTTTTGACCACTTGCTGGCACTGCTCCTTCCAAAGATAACCTGCAATCAAAACAAACAATGATGCATGAACGCTACTTTTCTACTTGAGGGTTAGAAATTAAGCATAAATTAACCAAACCATAGATAACTCATCCATTGGGACGGGAAAAGTATTTTTTTATTATTTGAAAAATGAATCAACTTACAATCAAAGTCGAGACCGGCCACCGCTCCTTGATCCTAATCCTGGGCTCCTCTTCGTTTGTCCTCCAACTACTTTGCATTAAATATCCTTTGGCATGAGGAAAGGCTAAAGGGTTGGGACAATGGATTATACAAATGGGTAGAGTTTCTTCACTATATCTTTTCCCTCCTCCAAATGGTACTCCTACCCCTTCTTTTATAGGCTAGAAGGAGCTAGGGTTTTGGACGAACCTTCGGCCATGCATGGCCGGGAGTTTCAGTTAACTGACCCATAGCCTTTTTTTCTGTCGAAAACTTTCCTTTTTTTGTGTTTTTTTAGGTACACACGGGTTGTAGTGGGCCTACCAACGTGCACACGCGTGCAGTAATGGGTTAGGGCACGTGGGCCTTGACACAAGAGGATTTCCAAAGAGTTGTTCAGCAGATGTTTTGGCAATGAAGGGATATGAGTTGGCCTGATGCCTGGTAAGCATGTGTGGTGCAATTTAGGGTTATAACAGGTATTCACCTAGAATCCACAGATTCACACCACTTGTCCTCTAGATCTAACGGTCCATATCTCTTTGGCTCTTCGGCACTTCATCCCTTCGACACTTCGGTGCTTCGACACATTGGCCCTTAGACACTTTGGGCTTCGATATTTTCAACTCTCAATATGAAACTCTCGAAGTGATTTCTCCAAAGTTATTGATTTGTTGATGCATGTCCCCTGGATATCAATGACAAGGATTTACTCCGGCTATTTGTCCACAATCCTCCAAAGTTGTGGATCTTACGCCACTTGTCCTCCTTGACGATGGATGATCAAAATTTACTTCAGGACTTCCAGAATTTCACAAGTCTACTCTCCTACACACACAAGGGTTAAGTCCCATGCATTTACTTCTGAATCCAATTATTACTATTCCTCCACGCTCAAATCCAATAGATGGGATCCGTTCCTCTCCTCTGTACTTCCTTTGTTCACTGGCCGATGATCTAATGGTCCAAGCTCCTCTCCACAACCGATATGATGGTTATTGTCACTCCTCCTTCTGAGATTTCGACTTCCTCTAGATTAGAGGATTCTCTAAGTATTCAAAGACCTTAGCCTTTGTTCCTCCTACGAGTCTGTCTCTTGGACCTCGTCTGCACTTCTGAAAAGTGATTATCTCTTATAGGCTTCGGAACTTGGAATAATTCCTACTCTTGTGCCCTCTTATCACTATCTCTTTTGAACTTCAACTGCTTGAACCTCGAAGGTCTATCTCCCTTTTATTCCTCAAAGGGATGTTTGTGCCCTCCTGGTAACTTTCGCTCAAGCACTCCTTACTGAGTTGCAGAGTGTTCGGTAACTTTTTGAGTGTATCCTAAGTTCTCTGTAACTTTGCCTTCGGGGTTTTTCTCACTCAAACATGCGAATATCCCAAATCACAAACTCTAAATCTCATAGATTGAATGGTCGAGAAGGATCCTGATAGATCCAGAGATCCACAGTCCAGATTAACTTCGGGACTTCAGGGATTTTTACTTCCCTTACGAAGAAATCATAGGTTGTTAAACTCAAGAACTCTTGAGGACTCAAGGGCTTAACTCCCGCACTCCTTTCCATATCCAATAGTCACAACGGACCATGGCTCTTTCCGAATAGTTTCTCGTTCATTCTTCATTCGAACAAAGGATCCTTCCCTTTCGATACTTCAATCTTGCTACTCTTCCTGGGATTTGTTAGCTCTGAAAGGATTAAGATCTTTGCGCTCTTTCTCTTGGACCTAACACTTGGAAGAATCCTTTCGCGCACCCCTTATGTTCATTCCTCAACTCGAGAAATTAAGTGGTTCCCAGTCTCTGTTTGCCTCGCAGAGATCCTGTGCATACGTTCACTATCTCTCCTAAGATTTAACAGACTCTTTCCTCCAAGGTACTCAGAACGACTAGGAGGGTCGACATGCGTACATGAAACTATGTCCAATCTCGACGAACTCATAGTTCATGACTCTATCTTAAGCCCCCACGGGACGCAAGCATCTACGAGTATAAAACATATCCCATCCATATAATTTCCTACTTTCCTAATTATACAATCAAGCAGACACCAAAAAGGGGTACAATATAAATCATTAAGCAAACATATCTATCCCTGCAACATTCATAGGATACCCAAATTTAATTCACAGTACTACTTAAATACACAAGATATGTGATTTACTTATCTATTACATGTGGTAGCAATCTAACTGATTTTGGATGTTCGTCATTTCACCCAAACATACGCTCAGAAGAATTCATTCTTAGCACTCTGGCCACCCCTGTGCCAAGCCATGATATCACCAGGGAACTCTTGATGTTATCAAGGGCTCTTTCTCTATTTCAGCTTTTGCTCGGGTTCTATTCTCTACAAACTTTCAAAGATTTCCTTCTCTGTTATGGCCTCGGCGAGGTTTATCAAATGGTCACTCAACATCAAGCTCGTGGCCTTCTCATAATTATCCATTGGAGAGATATGCACATTCTCCTTATCTATTTGTATGTATTTCAACCAGGATGGTTCTTAACCCATCGTGTTCCTTCTATCAGAAGGGAGCTCTGGTTAACTTGTCTTGTCATACCCAGTGGTACTTCAGGCTGACATTCTGCATTTTTGGCCATGCTTCCATTTTTGGACATGCTTCCACATGCCTTAGCATGGTAAATCCTATTTTATGATTAATTACAAGCTGGGGGGAAAAGGGGTGTTACAGGGGCACGTTCTACAAGTTTTCTCTCTAGAATAAGCCATAATTCAACAAGGTACTCCATTTTTCCTATTAATCCTTTTCTGAGAGGTTCCAAGTAGTGAAATCGGGAGGAATTGGATAAGAGACATTGAATAACATTTTGTATCATTTTCAGATCTTTATTCATTACAGGTACATAGTTATGAGTATTTCATGTTAGGGTTGTTGACTAATCCAAAATTAGTCATGTAGACTAAAGTAAAGTTTGATGAAAATGATAGTCTATTGTTTTTAGAGCTAAGGAAGGTTTGCAAGTATGTGATCATATACACCAGGTCTATTATAGAGTTACAAATCATATTTGGATGATAAAATCGATAAGGGATTTTGATTGAGGTACATGTTGGGTACATGGTTGAGACAAGTAGTTGATGAGTTGGCACATACATGAGGTGTATAGTTGATGATGTTGGTACATATTGATGAGTCATAGTTGATGAGTATTTGATGCATGATTGATAAATACTTGGTACATGGTTGGAGGTACTTGTTAGTAGTATTTTTGACACACGATATATGGATGATGTAGCATACTTGTCTTGGTATATTATTAGAAGAACATATTGATCTTGGTGATGATTATGAGTTGTTTTGTTATGCTTGGTTGATGCACATCTTGGTGATATTGTGCATATGGTTAAGAGTTGTCTTGGGGATTTATCTTGGTGAGTAGATTTGATTTGGTTGATAAGATTGATGAGATAGGTTGTTGTGATAGGTTGTTTGGACAAGTTATTGTGCCAGGTTATTTGTATAAGTTTGGTGTATGGTTGATGCATTTGTTTATGGTATAGGTTGAGGTGTAGGTTGATGTATGGTACATGTTGGCATAGGTTATTATCACAGGTTATTACAATTTGCTTGGTGCAGGTTGATTGGTAGAGGTTTACAATAATATATCTCACAGTGATAATGTGACAGTGGTTCCATAATTCTACTTATATTTCAGGGTGGTTGTACGGGGAAAGGACAAGTGGTTGTAGCCAGATAACATAGGGGGTTGTATCCTCCTTCTAGTTGTAGCCAGAGAATTGAGGAGTTGGAGCTTCCCTTAGGTTGTAGCCTGATAAACTAGGGGGTTGGAGCCTCCTTCCAGTTGTAGTTGGAAAACAAAGGAAGTTGGTGCTTCCAATGAATTTTATTCTTAAATACATATAAGAAAAAGAATTATGTGGTTTTCTCCCACTTTGGGTTTCCACGTAAAAACACCGTTGTATTGTGTATCTGAATGATTGCTCATTTGTTCATTGTTTATTTACTCTGCAACTATTGGATGATAATGATACATTGATATAACACTTTCATTTTATGGTTAAAAAGGATTGCATTGCTCTATTACTGATTCAATCCCCCTCTCAGTAATCCAACAATTGGTATCAGAGTAGGTTCCTTTAGAAATCAGTTTAACCACTGGAAGGAGATCATGGATTATTCTGAGAATGGAGTACCGTTGTTTAATGGTCAAAATGGATTAAATTATGAGATATGGAGCAGAAGCACTAAATTATTTTTATAGGAACATGGGCATTATATTTTTCTATCAGTTGTTATAGGATATGATAGTTCAAAAAGGGAAAATACTGTAGCCAAGAAGGAATTGAAGAAGAATAACAAAATATCAATTGATTTCATCTAGAAAGGATTACCTAATATGGTAAGAGAAAAGGTTGGTAAGTGTTCATCAGCATAAGAACTTTGGGATAAGTTACATGACATATATTCTTCACCCATCGCAGATTCAAAAAATGTCAAAGAAGATGAAGGTACATATTAAGAAAAAATGTGTTCACCATCTCAAACAGATTCAGAAGATGAAGAGTACATAATCAACAGAGGTATGTTGTTTTTCTTTAATTGTGAAAAACATGAACATCTTGAAATAAAATGCCATGAAGGAAATGAGACAGAAAAACTAATTGAAAAAGAAGACAATTATGAACAAGAATTGATTAGTGCTTTAGATGAACTAAGAAAAGAAAGAGAAGAAAACAAGTCACTCAGGAAACAATTGACGACACAAAAGGAAAGTGTTCACATTTTTGAATAATCCCAACAGGTCATCAAGAACTTAAGAACTCATCTAGAAGAATCCAGAAAGATCAAAGAAAATCTTGAATATCAAAAGAAGTGTTTGGAAGCCAACATAGCAGCACAGAAGGAAGAAGCATAAATAAGAGAGAATAATAGACATATCATCTTAAGGAAAGAATGAACGATCTAAACCATCTTGAGGTAGAGTTTGGTCAAGAAGAGAAAGGACTTGAAGAAGAAATAACCACATTAAAAATTCATTTTGAAGAAGCGGAAAGAAAAGAAGAATTCATGAAGTCTCAAATAATGAAGAAAGAAGAAGAGGTTGAGAAGATTGAATAAGAAGTTGTCACATTGAGAATTAAAATAGCCAATCTCAACAAAAACGTTGAAAAGACAGAAACATCCACATCAGTTATAGAGAATGAAGAGAAGCACTCTAGGTTGCTAGAAAAGAAGAATGAAGAAAATAGAAACAGTTATGCAGAAGTACTCAAAGGAAGAAATCATGGTCAACCAGAATCTAAGAAAACTATTGAAGATACATCTTCAAGAAGAACATCCATGTTCAAGGCACAAAGAAGTTTCAATCATTATCATGATCAATCAAAGCAAAAATTTAGAAGGACTACACCACAAAGAAGATCATTCACTCTTATGTATGAAAATTTATTTTATGGTCATTGTTTTTACTGTACTAATTTTGGACATAAGGTTGCAAATTGCAGGGGTTATAAAATAAATGTTCAAGCAATAAATGACCATGTGGCCCCACGTAACATTAAGTGTTACAAATGTCATAACTATGGACACATAGCTAGTGATTGTAGAAGCATGATCGATACTTCCATGAAAGAGAACATTAATATATGATATAAGAAAGTATGGATAATAAAACATGAAGAATAGGTGAGCAAAGACTAGGTCCCAGAGATCGCAATATTGGCAATAAAACGAGATGAAGAAAATTCTACAGAGAAAAAAAAAGATGTCAGATACAAAAAGGTTTGGAAAATAACTGAAATAAAAGAAGGATAGATAAATAAGGAATAGGTTCAAGATATTGTACTTTCAGTAATTGTAGTGAAATAGGAATCCACATACATAAAGAAAGAAATCAAATCTCAGAGAGATGATGAATCTACCAATGAAGATGATGATGAATACACATCAAAGCAGGAATTGTTCTGATCCTTTTGGCTTAGAGACTACCAGATAATATTAATAATAGACAGGGGGAGTCTAAGTGGTAGCTGAGACAGACCAGAGAACCATCCTATGAGCATCTTGCAGAGTTTGAGTAGATGGATTCAGTGCATTCAGTTAGCAGAAGTACAATATGATAGATCAATTAGTTGTAGTAGTACTTCATGATAGTACAGTGACATATGAGTCAAAATTATGGATAGTTGTGTAGCAAAGTCTTGGATAGTTACAAGGAACTAAATTGGACAGTAAAATAAATTGAATGCAGATGGACATGTTACAAGGAACAAAGCTATATTGGTATGTAAAGGATATGCGTAGGTTGAAAGAATAAACTTTGAAGAGACAGTCTCCCCAGTTTCCATAATGGAAGCAATCTTATTTATCTTAGCTTATGCATGCTCCAAGAATATTAAAGTGTATCTGATGGACATGAAAACAAATTTTCTGAATGAGGAACTTGAAGAAGAAGTCTACATTGAACAATAGAAAGGATTTCAGTTGTCAGAGAATGCAGCCTATGTGTGTAAATTGAAGAATACCTTGTATGGTCTAAAACAAGCTCCTAGAGCATAGTAATGTAGACTGGATAAACATCTACAACAACAAGTGTTCAGAAAAGAAAGTGCAGAGAGCAACCTCTACATCAAGGTAACTAAAGATAGTATTTTATTAATTGAAGTTTATGTTGATGATATTATTTTTGGAAGTATTGATGATAGGTTAAGCCGGAAATTTGCAAAGGATATGCAAAATGAATTTGAAATGTCATTACTCAGAGAACTATCCTTCTTTCTGGGTCTTCATATATGTCAAAGAAACCAAGGAATTTTTATTTCTCAAACTAAATACACTAGAGAAATGCTAAAGAGGTTCGGAATGGAAGATTGAAAACCAGTTACCACTCCTATGAAAACCAGTTGCAAGTTGAGAAGAGATGATGATTCAAAGTTTACAGACCAAAGGAAATATAGGTCTAAGATTGGTAGCTTACTATATGTGACCACATCGAAACCAAATGTAATGCAAGTAGTTGGACATGTGGCATGATTTCAAGCAGCACCAAAGGAATCACATGTATTATCTGTGAAGAGGATTTTCAAATATCTCAAAGGAACAGAAGAGTTTGGATTATGGCATCCAAAAGGAAAGGATCTATCACTTATTTCCTACACAGATGCAGATTGGGTAGGTTGCATTGATGACCGATGAAGCACCAGTGGAGAAACGTTCTACTTGGGTGGGTGTTTAGTATCTTGGCTAAGAAAGAAGCAATCATCAGAATCTTTATCTATAGCCGAAGTAAAGTATATTGCAGCATCAATATTTTGTACATAGGTTCTATGGATGAAACAAAATCTGAAAAATATACAGGTTGAGTATGATGATACTATTCCAATCTATTGTGATAATACAAGCATCATAAGTATCTCAAAGAACCCAGTGATGCACTCCAAGGTAAATCACATTCCAATAGAGTATAACTTTCTATGGGAACAGGTTGCAGAGAAGAACATCAGAGTTGAATACGTGGGAACAAAAGAACAAGTGGAAGATATCTTTACAAAGCCTCTTCCACGGGAAGCCTTTGAGTATCTTCACCAGAGACTCAGAGTAATTTCTACTCCAAAATGAATGTTTTTGAATGCTTATCTTATATATCTTAGATTTACATGAGGAAGCACCATAAATAGGACAATTTAGGTTGGGAGATATGTTTCAGGAAGATTTCAGTCAAGGGGAGTATCCCCAAGGATAGTTCAGTTAGGGGGAGCAACCCAAGATGGAAATATACCTTTTTCATTGATGACAAAGGGGGAGAGATTTATCAAATGCAGGATAGAAATGCTTGGAGAGAGATAACAGAGGCATGGTTCTAGAGGGATCATGAGTGATATGACTTCAATATTGCATTAGAGTATTTCCATCAATGCCAAAGGGGGATATTGTTGATTAATTGGGTTGGTTTTCATTGATGTCAACCCTTGCAGAAATTCTGGTAGCACAAAGGTTTGGGTAATGGACCCAAGTTTGTTTGATGGATAATGGTATGAGTTTTGATATATTTTTAGGAAATACTATTCTATATGGATAATACATGTCATTCTATTTTTTATGGTATGTGGAACGTCACATAACTCCTCACGGTTAGATATTTATGGCCATGTGAAGTTGGAGAACCCTCATGAGTCATCTAGAAGCACCAAAAGATCAAAGTAGTCAAAGTGGTTGCAAAGAAGAAATTATTTAAATAATAAAATGAAGTGATGAGTGTACTATAAGTCAAAGTGGATGCAAAAGAAATTATTTAAATAATAAAGTTAATGGAAAACTTACTAATCGTGGAAAGTGTTTAAGTTAAGTGGACAAGTGGTTAGAAGTGGGTTAGCCCTAAAATAAGGAAAGTGGGTTAAGATGACTAAAAGGTAAAATTATTTAAATAATAAAGTTAATGGAGAACTTACTATTTGTGGAAATTGGTTAAGTTAAGTGGACAAGTAGTTAGAAGTGGGTTAGCGCTAAAATAAGGAAAGTGGTTTAAGATGTTTAGAAGGTAACCCCTTGAGGAAGCTACATGAAATTATAAATAAGAGGCAAGGATCTCTCATTCAAATACACTTGAGCATGTTGAATATCTAAAAGTGATTGAGGTAAAAAAAAGTATATCTAAGGCAAATTTCATAGGGAAGGTGAAGTAAAAAAGTCTGAAATTCAAGGGAGGATAAATTCTTTTGATGATGCTTTCTAAGGTATGTTATTTACAGGTCATCCCACCATTTTCTCAATAAAAAAATTTCTAAATGATTCAAACTGTGAAATATGGATTCCACTCAGTAAACATGTGAAAATATCTGTGATAAAAATTTCATCTTGTGGGTCATTGTATTTTTGGAGTTACGCTCCACGGAAAATAGGGTTTGTGGCTAGTCCTGAAACTAGTCTAAAAAAGGTGTTTTAGGTAAAAATGTCATAACTTATTCATAACAAATCTAAATTTAGTAATACCAAATGTATTGGTTAGAGTACAATTTGTAGTATTCTTTGTACCATTTTCAGTTCCATACAAAAAATATTCTGTACGTGGCACTCTCTACAAGTTCTCTCTCTAGAATAAGCCAAAATTCAACAAGGTATGCCATTTTTGCTATAACTCCTTTTCTAAGAGGTTCCAAGTAGTGAAATCTAGAGGAAATTCATAAAAGACACTAAATAACATTGTGTACCATTTCAGATATTTATTTATTACAGGTACATAGTTATGATTATTTCAAGTTAGGGTTGTTGACTAATCCAAAATTAGTCATGTGAGACTAAAGTAAAGTTTGATGAAAATGATAGTCTCTTGTTGTTAAAGTTAAGGAAGGTTTGCATGTATGTTAACATATACACCAGGTCTATTACATAGTTAAAAAATAGATTTAGATGATGAAATTGATGAGGAC
>JASDQU010105192.1:79497-110259 GCA_032191745.1 Picea mariana
TTGTTGTTTATATTTTTTATATTTTAATTTTTTTTTAATTGTGTTATGCATTTTTTTAAATGGTGTTTTTTTCCCTCGGAAAAAAAGCATAAATTTTATTTCAAGTAGAAAGAAAAATCACATTTTTCATAATACATGAAACCATGTATTTTTCAGCGAAAGTCATTCGACCAACCAGGGAAAGAATCTATCAAAAACGTTTCATCAAGAGAGGATGAAAAAATGTAGTTGATACAAATATAAATGGCTAGAGGCCAGCCACAATCTAAGAGTTCAGCCAAATATGTTAGGTCATCCCTGAAGGGGCTTTCCAATATTATTGTCCTATTGAGACTCATAGTAATACTGAGAGGGGAGGAGAATCAGTATTACATCAAATTTCCCAATTTTATTTTTGTTAAATGATTAATATTAGTTTTAAGTGCGAGAGAACCGGGGAGAAAGGAGAGAGTCAGCCAAAACCATAGTTTCAGCCTGGCACAAATTGCTGCAGGCTAGTTGCAGACTACGGCACAAGGAACCATCAGCGGCTAGCAGACGTCAACTTCCCTTTACTGACATGCCAGAATGGGTACAGAAGAGGGGGGGAAACCCCCCTTGTACAACAACATTACCGCCAACGATCGTTCAGGCACCAGAGAAAAACACCCCTCGTTCGAGTTGCCCTTGTAGTTACACGACCGACTTCTGGCTAGAGAAGAAGGACTCGGGAAGGAGATGGAGACGAAAGCCAACACGTCCCATCCAAAAGGACCTCGAGGGTGGGATCTAGGAAAATGCATTCCACAAATGGACAAAACACCGAGATACCTCATAAGCTCAACCGGAGTAGGGGAACATACCCAATTCACGAGAGAACACGCCCTCATTGGCAAGTTCTTGGGCCTATGGCCATCAGAAAGAGATCTAAACAAATGGATAAAACACTGGTGGAACCCCAAAGGAGACTATGAGTTCCAACTCAGTTCCAAAGGTTTCTTCACAATCATCCTGTACAACCCAGAAGACAGAGACAGAATATTTGAGAATGG
Source organism: Picea mariana (assembly GCA_032191745.1). Lineage (NCBI taxonomy): Eukaryota > Viridiplantae > Streptophyta > Pinopsida > Pinales > Pinaceae > Picea > Picea mariana. The sequence continues at coordinate 80,529 of JASDQU010105192.1, forward strand.
GTCGTACTTTTATAACTCAGCAGGGTTATTCTTTCATTTCTGGACTGAAAGATTCATCCCAGACAAGGAGGATTTCACGATGGCTTCTGTATGGATCCACCTTTACTCCCTACCGTAGGAGTTTTGGCTGGAAGAGATTCTCATGGGCATAGGAAACACATTGGGTCAATACGTCAAAGAATCAGAAGCCACAAGGCATAGGAAATACACTTCATACACTAGGATCTGTGTCTACATGAATATTTCTAAGGCCCTACCAGGAGTTGTAACTCTGGAATACCAAGATGAGGACTGGAAACAAACACTGGACTATGAAAACATCCCTTTTTGTTGCAAGAGATGTCATGAGCATGGTCACCTCTTTAGAGACTGCCCTCTGATTAAACAGGCTACCAAAGCAAATGATACCATACAGAAACATGACTTCACCACGGTCATGGCCAAAAAGAAAAACCCTCCAAGGAAGCAGGCCCCAGACCTCAGACAAAAGATCTCGACCAAAAAATCCTATGAAATTCTGAACCAGCTACCAGAAGATGAGGAAATCCAAGATACGCATAAGGAATTGCAACAGGACCAAGGGGAGACCCAAAATCCTCCCCCCCCCTCACCCAAATCATGAAATCTACACAGAAGAAAGGGGATATGGGGACAGAGACACCCCAATGTAGATGAATGACATAGATCTAGCGGGCATAGATCTGGAAAAGCTCGAGGAGGCCCTAAATCAAAAGGACCTGCAGACCCTTCCTGAAGAAAAACTACACAAGGTACACAAGGTCTTTTTTAACTCATCAGTAGGATCTGTAGCACGCCTGGGTATAGCCACGGACTCAGGCTCAAGCTCGAAAAGAATACTCCGTGAGAACAAAAGAAGGGGGCGGAAAACAACGCAACAACTCATCAAGGAGGTAGGCAACCTTATGATAAACTCAGGGTAGATCCACAAGCTATCGGAGGGATACCTCCACCCAACACCACCCTCATAATGATGAATATCATTACCTGGAACATTAGACGACTCAATGGTCGATCCAAACAAAGGATCCTCCGAGACTGCATCAAAGCAGAAAACCCAGACATCCTAATGTTATAGGAAACCAAATGTGCGGGGGAAGAATCTGAAACCATCTTCCAGCGTATCTGGAGAGGATGTAACTCCATGATAACAGACTCCACAAGAGTCTCAGGGGGTCTGGCTATCATCTAGAACCCAGGCAACATCACTCTAAGAAAATCCTTCTCAACTATAGGTACAATAATGGCCCACTTTGATATCACAGGCTCCAATCAGGAAGGGGCCATTACAAATGTTTACGGCCCCCAAATCTAATAGGACAAAGATAAACTCATGGAGCGGCTAGGACTAATCAAAACTCTGGTGACAACACACAACTGGATCTTAGGAGGCGAATTCAACATGATCCTGTCGCTGGAGGAAAAAATAGGAGGCTGCAAGAGACTCGAGCAAGACAGTGGTAAGTTCAAAACCCTCATTGGTCATCTAAAGCTAGTAGACATAGAAAATAGCAATGGCACCTTCACCTGGTCCAATCGCATATCAAGAAACCAACACATTGCTTGTCATCTGGACCGCTTCCTGGTGGCTAAGGAATTAATGGAAGAAGGCCCTTATATGGAAAGCCTTATTCTCCCAAAATCCGGGTCAGATCACTGGCCTCTTGTTTTTAATCTAGAAACAGGAGCAACACCCAAATACAAACCCTTCCATTTCGAGAAATTCTGGCTCTCACACCCGGATTTCCATCAGTTAGCAAAATCCTCGTGGGCATAGGTGGAAATAGATCATGGCACTAACATGTATAAATTCCAGCAACGCGTCAAAAACTTCAAGCAGTTGCTAAAATAGTAGAACAAGAACACCTTTGGAAACATACTCCAAAGCATATAGGACATAGAAAATAAACTTGTGGAGATACAAAAAAATTTCATCTCAAGATCCCGGACCACTGAACTAATGAAAGAGGAGGAGAAGCTTCAAGCACAATTAGAAGAGAGAAGAAGGCAAGAGGAAATCTTGTGGAAACAAAAATCCAGGGTACAATGGCTCAAAGAAGGGGGAAAGAACACAAAATTCTTTCACAGAGCAATGGTGCACCATCACCACATCAACAAAATAACCCACTTAGAGGATAGCCAGGGAAATCTAATCAAAGAACATTCTCAGATAGAGGCAGAGCTAACCAACTACTATCAGGACCTTCTAACGAAAACCAGGGAGGACAGAATGGTAGCCATCCAAAGCATCACCAGACACATACCCTCTCTGGTAACTCCGGAACAAAATGCAACCCTAACACGGCCCATCACCCAAGAGGAAGTCGACCAAGCCGTAAAATATATGCCCCCAGGAAAAGCCCCGGGCCCGGATGGGTTCACCACTGATTTTTTCCACCACTGTTGGGACCTGGTCAGGGAAGAAGTTTGGGAGGTAATAGAGGAATTAAGAGCATCAGGCCTAGCCCTACCGGCTCTCAATGCCACCTTTCTCACCCTCATCCTGAAAGAGGAACGGGTCAAAAACCCTAAAAATTTCAGACCCATCACCCTCCGCAATGTAATTTACAAAATCATAACAAAGGTGGCGACCAATCGACTCAAACCCATACTGACCCGTCATCTCCAAGGAACAGGTAGGGTACGTAGAAGGAAGAAAAATCATGGACAGTGTCATTCTGGCTCACGAGGTCATCCACTCCCTCAAGACATCAAGAACTCCAGGTATGTTAATCAAACTTGACCTTTCAAAATATTTTGACAAAGCCAGCTAGCAGTACCTTCAGTTTGTCCTAGAGTCTTTTGGATTTGATCAGCATTGGGTGGATTAGATCTTAAATCTCACCTCCTTAGCCTTCTTCTCCATTCTAGTTAATGGGGTCCCATCCCATCCTTTTTCACCATCCAAAGGTATCATACAAGGGGACCCCCTTTCTCCCTTCTTGTTCGTACTTATGGCGGAAGGGCTGGGACGTTACATCAAATCGACAATCACAAACGACTCTCTCAAAGGCCTGCCTCTGCACAATATCCATCCAGTGCCCTCTCATAGTCAATTTGTTGATGACACCCTCCTACTGAACTCCCCAACGGCCCGGGATGCCAACAAGCTCAACTCTATCCTCTCAGACTTCACAGAAGCTTTAGGCATTCTCTTAACCTAGACAAGTCCAAACTCTACTTTTTCAACACCCCGACTTCTATCCAGCTCCACATTTCCAGACTCCTAGGAATACCCAAGAGCTCCCTTCTGTCCAACTATTTATGCATTCCTCTCATGGGCGCGGTAGCAATATCCATCTCCTGGGACAACCTTCTTCTTTCCATCTCCAACAGACTGCGCAACTGGACTTTCAGACCACTCAACATCGCTTCCAGGTTGGTCCTCCTCAAATCCGTCTTACAAGCCCTACCTACTTACCTCTTCACCGCTCTAGCAGCTCCTAAACAGGTCATCAAAGCCATAAGGAACCTCCAGCAAAACTTCCTCTGGCATGGACATCAACCTAACAAGAAATGGGCACTAGTAAGTTGGGACAGAATTTGCACACCAAAAAGCCTAGGAGGGTTGGGACTTCGTGATCCAAGGAAACCCAATCAGGTAATGGGAGCCAAAATCTGGTGGAGATGGTTAAAAACCCCAACAACCGTCTGGGCACAAATATAGAAGCAGAAGTACGCCCCCCTCACACCAGATAATCAACTTATTAGACACAATGACTAACTACAGGGCTCCAACATATGGAACACAGCTTGGAAAAATTGTACTCTGGTTCAAAATCAGGCTTTATGGGAGGTCCGAAATGGGGAAAGTGCCATGTTCTGGCAAGACTCATGGCAGCAATTCAAACCATTAGATGAACTGGAGGAGATAAACACACTCAAACAAGCTCTCAACCAAGATACATCTTTAAGGGTGAAGGACCTCTGGAAACCCGAGGAACAATGACAACAATGGCGCCATTGGAAAACCTCTAGTCAGGATCTAAGAGTCCCAGAGACTCTCAATCTACAGAACTGGGAATTCTATGCTAACCACCGGAAAATACCCAATAGAGAAGGTCTAGACATCCTCAAATGGGGGTATTCCATAGCTGGCACTTTCTCAATCAAGGAATCTTACTTTCTATAGGGTAATCACTAGAATCAAAACAAGGAGAACATATGGAACAAAGTTTGGAACCCTGCTCTATGGCCTAAGGTTTCCACCTTCCTATGGATTGTGGCACATAATTGAATCCTAACCTAGGAAAACCTCAAAAAAAGAGGCTTCATTGGGCCCTCTTTCTGTGTCTTATGCTGCCAGCAAGAGGAAACCAAAGAACATCTTTTCAATGGATGTCACTTCAACCAACAGATTTGGGACCAAGGAGCGCAAATAATGCGTCGATCTAATCAACACCAGAGCAGCATCAATGACACAATTGAGTATTGGGACTCTATCCCCTACTGAACCACATCTGACAACTCCTACCAGGATTCATCCTCTAGCAAATATGGAAAAAACAAAACAAACAAATCTTTCACTCTAAAGATTCCACGCCAGACACAACTTGGAAGAAAATAGTTTCACTAATCAAGGAAACTATCATAAGTAAATCCTAGAAAATAGAGGACCTAAGCTGCAACCCAGAGGAACATTGCATTCTCCAAAGATGGCAGCCCAATCTAATCAGTCGAATAACAACAGAGAAGCCCAAGCTCCAACAAAGTAGTCCAACCATCTGGACCCCCCCTCCAACAAATTTCATAAAGATAAACTTCGATGAGGCTTCCAAAGGCAATCCAGGACCAGCGGGCTATGGAGCAGCACTCAGAAACTCCAATGGAGAGATCCTATGTCTTGTAGCAGGATTCCTAGGGGAAACAATAAATAATGCAGTAGAGCTAACAAGCTTATTGCGGGGTCTCCAAATAGCTACTAACGGACACCATCACAAGATTATCTTGGAGGGGTACTCACAAATTGTTATCCATTTAATCACCAAGATTCTCCATGGGGGAAATCCATTGAAAATCTCACCCAGCTGACGACTCTTTGGGTTGCCATAGGATTTTGGCAGCCTCCTCAGAACCAATCTCAACATCACACCCTCCCACGTGAAACGAGAAGAAAACAAGGTAGCAGATTTCTTGGCAAATGAAGGAGTAGAAATGGGGATCGAACACTTATGTTGGGAGGCCCACACCTCGGAAGACTCAGACATCTCAGCTCGGTGCCAAACCTTAGCCACCAGCGATATACAACCCCTATATGGGGTGCCATGTTGCAGAGCTGAGACACATGGGCAAATGTCGGGCTGCACCATTAGTACAACCCACCGATGACCATCCCTTTAGCATTTAAATCGAAACGAGCCCGTGCAGGATTAACCAGGAAACGAGGCCCTTCGCACAAGTGAACAGGACAATGCACCACAACACTAGAAGGCCAACCTTAATGGCCAAGGCAGTCACTGTCATCCTCATTCTTATCAACCACCTCGACAACAATGAGAGGTATTCAAATTTCACAGAGCCGAACACAGAATCACCAGAGTTCTGGAGCAGGGCTATTCATCCGTAGGGAACTTTGGAAATCTCTAGGTTCTTCAACATACCCAGGGCACGAGGAAATCCATGCAGGGGTGTAGCTTGGTACTCATTTGAATCACATAGGCAGAGGCAGAAGAAGTTCGAGAAGGCGTTGGCCTTGGTGTCCTCGCAAAGAAACAGGAAGTCAGGGAGATCTTGAACGCCTCCCATGGCGTATGTGGAAGAGATCACCTTGGATGAGGCCATGCAAAGCTATCCTGAGCACCCTCTTTTCATAGTCCTGGACAATTGGAATCCTCCCACTGATTTTTGCACTAAAGACAAGATTTATCCTCCGGGAATACCGCGTGGTTACAGAGCAACACACCCAACAGAGGAATTCACCACCTGCTATGTTGAGGAAGAGGTATCGTGTTGTGCAAAAGAAAAGAATGACCCACCCATTGGTGCATCTTCGGAGGAAGAAACTCAGCTGAACAAGTGGCAGGCACATCTAACCAGTGAAGCAAATGAAGGTGAAGGAGCACCGGGGCCATTTCCCTTGGCCTCTGTTGAAGTAAATTGGTAGGACCAGCATCCTTTCACCAACCTGGGGTACCTAGCACTAATATTTGAAATGCAGAGCATGCTGGAGGATCATATTTTTAATATCGTTCAAATCGACCATCAACTCGACATGTTGTATGCTGCACACTCCAGGACTCTCCTGGATAGGCAGTGCCCTACATGCGCGCAAGCTTATGCATTTCCTGTAGGATGGTGAAGGCATGGGGAAGAGGACGAGCCAACTGGTTAAAAGGTCTTGTGATGTTCTTAGTTAGCAATCTCTTTTTGTTTCATAACAAGGTTTTATCCCAGTTAGATCATAGTCATGCTATACTTAGGTTGTTAGAATACAGACTAAACCTAATGGATATGCGTCTTGGTTTCCTTCGGGCAGGACAACACTCTGATAATTTTGTTTGTTTGAACACAAGTGGCATAGAATGTCCAACTGTCTCGGTTTCCCGTTCAGGCGGGATAGCTAGCATCACAAATAGACTCTGTAACTATGCAACTCTAATATAAACAGGATCCTCCCCTTTTTTACTTAAAAAAAAAAAAATTATTAGTTTTAAGTGCTTACCTAATCACCAATGCATACAAAAATAAAAACAACACAGAAAACACAGTACACCATAATTTTTATGTGGAAACCCAATATAGGAGAAAACCACAAAACATCTTTCTTTATGTTCTTTTGCAAGCACAAACTTACAGTTTATAATATTTCATATCGACAGGCACCCACCTGTTGAAAATAATGAGGACACCAATCCTCTCAAGCACCAACCTGTTACAAATTATGAGGACACCAATCCTCTCAGGAACCAACCTGTAGAATGAGGAAACCAACCCTCTCCCTTGCACCACCCTGCCTCCCTATATTTAGTGTTCTCTAATGAAAAATTCCTTACATAACTAGACCTTTCACAAGACTTTTCTCTTTGATTCAAAAATGATATGATATATCTCTAGTTCAGTTCCTTTGAATAGTTTTAGAACCTTTTTCCTCTCTAGGCATGAACCCTTACTCAATCAATGCAAATCCCTATTTATAATATTTTTGTCTAAGTTCGAATAATTGTATGTGAGCGCATAACAATTGTATTGTGGACATATCTTAACTAGATCAAAGTCTAGTTAGTTATATGTGGACACACTTTTGTTTAAATTAAGTATGTGGACGCATAAAAATAATATTGTGGACATATCTTGACCACTTCAAAGTCTAGTTAGTGTATACATATTTCTTTCTAAATTAAAAATATTTCTTATTCAGTTACAGCTGGACAATCTTTGACTAAATCAAATGGACCAAATATTGCATCTCATCAAAATTGACACAACCATTTACATTTTGGTTTACAGAGCACCCAATGCGCAAATAGAATAGGAGCGCAAAATCCAAGTCATAATTATTCAACTTGTCACACTTTCCCTACAGTGCACTCACCCAGTCACCCCACCAGACTATGAGCATGCCCTAGTGACTCTCTTACTTGATTGTTTAACTTCCACTTGTTTCTTCATAGTCCATTGTTTCGTTCATTGCACTATCTCAAGGTACCATGCATATTTTCTTATTTGCCATTGACAAGCGACCGGATTCATTTTGTCACACTCCACTGCATTGTTTGTCGCACTATATCAAGAACCCTCCAGTTGTTTCACATATGTCATCATGCTACAGTACTATGATTTTTCACTCTTTTATCACTATGTGAACTCGTTTGGCTGAGAAAATGAATGATAGAGGTAACCTACAAACCAACTTTAAGGCCGGAAACTAGCCTTTCCGACCTAGAGAGGGCTCTCTTTGAGACTTTCTCTCTATACAGATTATGGCTTTGAATTGTCAGCTATATTTAACACATTCATATAGTATTTTTAGTTCTATTGTCAAGAGAATGAAAAAACTTGGGCCATGGAGTCAAATTCTAGAAAATGAGAGAAATGAAATGACTTGGTAATTAAAACTTGAGAGGATAAAGTCTAAGTAGGCAATGGTCTTTCAGTTCAAATTCGATGTGTGTGGAGAGATAAAATACATAAAGTAACTCAGAGCACCACTAGAGATGAATTCTGAATTTACTTAGAATAAAATACAGTCGTCTAAATGGTGAAGTCTAGAGCATCGCACAGTGAATTATAGACTTGTAAAACATTCTGATTTAGAAAAAATACAAACATGAATATAAGAACACAAGAAGCACGTACATAAGAGAGGTCACAATACATCAAACCACTACCATTAGAATCTCTTCATCAAAGTCTAAGGACCTTTGCATTAAACTTCATTCAGATTCGAAAGTTACATTCAATAGTCACTACCTACGTTACTTTTCCAACCAACATGTCTTACATTGAAAAGATGCAATATATAGAAAAGGGTGTGTCGCTTGGGCTGTCATTCCCCCCAACTGCTATCCCTTGAAATTAGGATCTAATTATTATTTTCTAGATTATCCTTCATATGGAACTTTACTAAGAATATAAACTTTATTACAGTGCCCAATCATACAATAACCAATGTCTTTGCCATGACAGTTTGGTCATTGGCAATATTTCATCATTAAGAAGTGATGTGTTGGTGCTCCTCCTTTGACAGGTTATATGGATGATCAAGTGCTTTTTTAGAATCCTACCACCCAGTGTAAAATATTTTATTGTTGTCACACAATCATTGGTTGAGCTATACATCTGGTGGGTAACCTGGGACTGTCATCAGTGTTTCCAAGATGAAAACGCCAGTCAAGGCACAACACCTTTCTTCAAAATTGTTGTGTGCTCAACATACACTTGTCCTTCATGATAGATGGATTTCCAGCATTTGCACAACACACGTCCACCGTGCAGGTACATTTCAGAGTCCCTACTTCTGTCCAAGAAACAAGACACCAGGAGAAAAAACTCACACCATGTTCGAAAAGACAAAAAAGAGGTCATTCAATTATGTTGTTGGCCTCATCTACAGTCTTGATATCCGAAGCATTTTCCTGAGAGACCAGTTGCTCCTTTTCATATTATTTACTTGTCTTTGCAAAACCTCATTCCCTTTCAGCTTCATTTGAGCATTGGCTAGAGCCACACAGACATTTTCCATGGTCAGTCCACATTCATTGAAGTGCTCTACAATTCTCTCCTCTGACATACTTTGTGCTTCGCTTAGTTGGATGATTGTAACTTGCGCTTCTCTAAGTTTCCTCTTGAGCTAATTTACATTCCCTTCTCATCCCTATGATATTGATGTCTTGACGATATTTTTCGCTAACTGCTTTATCAACTCCTTGCTCTCCTAGTACAACTACGCAATAGCGAGTTGTGTTTGCTTTGGCTGTTGTGACGGCTCATGGATATCAATGTCTTCAGTGTCTAGCCTTCTCCACCTCGAGAAGGTTTATCACCTTGAACCTTCAACAGGTTCTAGCCAAATAGTGTGCATGAGTAACTCCTCAATGACTGATTTTTCACGCGGCTTGCTTAGGGATTGGGCCTCCCTAGTCTCTCTATTCTTCCTTGGCCTGCCCCTTTTCTGGGGTATTGGTTTTTGGGGGGATAAGGATTCCAATGTCTTTCCTTTATCTACATCCCTTCATATTCTCGCCTCTGTTCTATGAGATGTTTCATTTCTCATGGGTAGAGGGGAATATATTTTGGGGTCCCTGGGGATGTCAGCTATAAGCATAAACAGATCACATTTCTTTCCCAGTCACCTCAATTCCTCAACTATCAACAATTTGATTCGTGAGATATGAGATAAGTTCTTCTTCGGATAGTTTTGTTCAACTTGGACACTATCCGCCATTCCTGGGAGGCTTTGGTGCAAGAAGAAAGGCAGTTTCAATGGTCTTCTTCCTGTGAAATGCATCAACAATATTATGTGGTGCAAGTGTATTCTGTCAGACCTTCTTTCACAGGTGAAATACTTTCTAATCACCCTCAGGAGTTTCTGAAAAGTCTCATGTAGATATCGACTTGGAACGCCTTTTTTGACTTTCTCATTTAAATAGTTTGGTTTAATGAATTATTCGTAGCATAACAAGTCCAAAGGCATGCCTTTAGACCACCTTTCACCGTGCGGAGGGATCTCCTTCGCAGCTAACCATTTTTTCTCTGTCGCCTTAAATGTGATTCCTACAATAACTGCACAGAACCCGTTGAATTTGAGCGTGAACTATTCCGCCAGTTTCACATTGTATCCTTGGATATTCTTGCAATAAAGCATGCATCCAACCTGTTCGAAATATGCTTTGACATTCGGATCTTAATTTACCAATGCCAAGCTTTGAGGCTTGGACCCCATAGTTCTGCGACTTCGTGCCCCTTTCCTTATGTTCTAGGATGTCGCCATGGTGCAATGTGTGATTTTTCTACATGCATGGTAGTGAATATGCCACCCCTTTCACACGACGAATGGATAATGATATTCTTATCCTAGACTTGTTGGAGGGGATACAGTGGAACTTTGCACGATAAGAGAGAATTTCTTTGGGAATTCACTCTGTGGCCCTCCAGTCACCACGAAGACCCTTGGTGTGAGATGGGTCGATGTTATGACACTGACAATGACAGGCTCGTCATAGAAAGGGAGAATGCAAGAGAATTTGGGAATGATAAGAACTCTGGGGATGAGGGGATGACCGTGAGAGGACTTGTCATTTGAAAGACTAATTGGTGACCAACTTTGACCAGCTCCAAAACATGATTTAAGATGTTCCAAACGCAAAAATATCGACCAACCCATTTTGTGACATAGCTGATGGCAATTGGCTTTCCCACAGTGAGAAAAGCAGGGCTTGTGGAAAAAGTTACAGACGACGCATAAAATTGGTTGGTAAATAGAATACATGCAGACTGACTGCAAAATATAACTGGATGGGTGAGGGATGGAATCATGACAGGGGAAATTGAATCCATGGTGATGATAAGTTTTGAAGAAGGCCGAAGATTTGTGCAACATATTCACACGACGGGTACACTTTGGAGTGTGTGAAGTAAATATGATAAGAGCTGCAAAGTATATGTGATATGAGCATCGTGATTTATTAACCTTTCTGAATTCATAATGGGGTGATCATGGCCATTATATCTGCTGACTTGACCCTTATTATAACAACTTGATTCGACCTTTGGCATGCAAAACCTCCTCTTCTGACAGGACCTAACCTTTTGGGAAAAGACCTTTATCATTTACACATGTTTAATTCTGACATCCCTTCTAACCCCAAGGGCCAAACCGACCACTTGTTGACTTCCTCCCATTCATTGTTCGGTACCTGACCTCACATGCTTTGACACACAGACTATGAATCGACTAATACTAACTCTAACTGAAAAAAATGATGACGCTAACAGTTGGCTCCAACGGGGATGGTATCCTCCCAGTGAGGTGGCAAAGAACAAAAGACCAAGTTCCATACCATTGGGCCTTATTTGACTTTCAGACTCTAAAAAAATGGAAAAAACTTACCCTAGACCTTCTTGACAAATTTACGATCAGACTCAGCATAAATTTAGGGCCTTCACTTAGAGCTTCAATTTCCTACTGACATACTGACTCGAAATGGCTTCTTTGAAAACAAGAAAAACGATGATTTAGAATGACATGAAAAACTAAATAGACCTTACTAAACTAGATAGTGTTTGAGGAACCTATCATTTAGAAGCTCCCCACCAGTGAGCTCTCCATTAAGCTCTTGTAGCATATATGTGTTGCTTCTGTGGTACATGATGATTCTGAAAGGTCACATCCAAAGATGATCAAATTTTCCATACTTCCCCTTGTCTTCGTTCCTCACGTCCCACTTCAGCACCAAATCATTCACCTTGAAGTCGTCCTTCTTAGATTGATTGTCGAAAATGTTCTTCATCCTGTCTTGGTGAAGTTGTGATCGGTTGAAAACCTGCTCCCTCGTCTGCTAGGCGTGAATTAGTTGATTTATCCTCCTCTAAGTGTCTTCTTTCTCAGCCTCTTCCTTTTGCAACAAATTCTTAACGAGAAATCCCAGCAAGGTAGGTAAAAATGCATTTGTGCCATATACAATTTGGAATGGTGATATGGAGATGGACATTTTGGTAGTGATTCTGTCAACCCACAATGCAAAGATAATATTCTTGTGTTAGGCCTTCTTGTTGTCCCACGGGAGCATTTTAATAATATTAGCTAATGTTTTGTTGGATGATTCTGCTAATCCATTACCCTCTAGGTAATAATCCATAGAATGTCCCAGGATTATATTGTAATCATTACAAAACTTCTCCATTTTCTTGGACTTAAATGCTATTATGTTATCTGTGATGATATTGATAGGGCATCCGAACCTAGACAAGATGTTGGTCTCTAGAAACTAAATGATGACTATGTCGGTAGCCTGCCTCGTTGGCATTGATTCAATCCATTTGGTGAACTAATACATAGTCGTAAGCATCCATTTATGATGTTTCGAGGATGGTGGATGAATCTCTCCTATAAAGTATAGGCCCCATTACATGAACAATGCTTTGACATAGATTGGTTTCAATGGTAGGGGTTGCAAATTTCTCCTTCCATCGAATATTTGGCACTCGTGTAAACTAGAAACTTCTTTGTATACATCTGTGAAAATGTTGGGCCAATAATAACCCTCCCTCAAAATTTTATGCACGGTGGTTTTCCAGTAGTGATGCCCTCCGCAATATCCTTTGTGGAATTCCCTAATAGCTTGTTCAGCGTCATCTTCTAGTAAGAAACTTAGCAATATCCCTCCCAGATCTTTCCAATATAGAGAGTTATCTAAGATTCATAACTTAGCACCCTTCAGCTTTAAAAACATGGCCTTGGTATTACTTAATCCTGGAGGGGCTTGCAAATTTTTCAACACATATATGATGTCTGTGTACCAAGGTGAATCGATGAATTTCTGAGACACCTGTGGGGCTGCTTCTTCTAGAGGGTTCTCTGGTAGATCGACAATGAATTTTATTCCCAAAACATCAGAGTTCGACTACACCATCAATTTTGCAATCCCATGACCCTTAATTAGCTTTGTGGGCTTGATTTTGAGGTCATATTCCAGCATGACTAGAATCCATTTACCTCTTCTCCCCTCAAGGTTAGGCTGAGTCAGGATTTATTTGACTGAACTATTGGGCACGTAAGGAATAACGTGGGAATGTAGTATATAAGTCATGAAATCCTTGAGGTCTTTCACCAAGGCATGTGATTTTTTTTCCATGATATCATACCTCAATGGGGAGTCTCTCAGTGTCCCAATGAAGTAGGCTATAGGCTTTTCAAAATTCTGGTCATCCTTCTGTAATAGTATGTCAACGATGGTGTGTTATGAGGTGAAGGAGAACAAGATGAAATCCTTTGTGAAATCTAGGTTGGCCAATATGGGAGCTTTGGTCAGTGCTACCTTGATGTCTTCAAACTATCTTCTGTCTTCGGGGCTCCATTTGATCTCGTTACCCTTTCTGAGCATGCTTCTAATATGCTTTATAATTTCAGCTAGATTCAGGATGAATATTCTCAAAAAAATCACCTTTCCCAGGAAGGATTGTACCTCTTTCTTGCCTCGAGGAGTGTTGATATTCATAATTCCTTATACCCTATCGGGATCTATCTTTATACCTTCATTTGATATGATGTTCCCCAACAATTTTCCTTCTTACATTCCGAAATGTGATTTTTTCAGATTCAAAGATATGCCAAACTTTTTGAATTTTTGGAAGACCTTATTCAGATGCTCAACATGTCGTTCATCAGAGTCAGAAAATAATGTGATGTTGTCTAGGTATATCATGATAAATTTGTCTTTTTACTCAAAAATTTTTATATCCATAGCCCTCTAGAAGGTAGCTCCAGCATTCGTAATACCTAAAGGCATCTTCGCATACATGAACGTACCCCATGGTGTTGTGGAGGATGTCTTTTCTCGGTCATCCGGGGGTACAATGATCTAATTGTAGCCTGAAACATCATCCATCATGGACATCTTCTAGGATCCAACTACATTTTGCAAGATGTAGTCCATCTTAGGAAGAGGGTAGTTTTCCTTGAGGGATACTCTGTTCAAGTTTCGAAAATCCACACATAACCTTATTTCTCCACTCTTCTTCCTTACAGGCACAAGGTTGGCAACCCATTTCAAAAATATTAAAGAAACAATAATTTTGGCTTCAAAAAGTTTCTTTACCTCTTTTTCAATTAGCAACAATAGCAAGGGATTGATCTGTCTTGTCTTTTTCTTGAAAGGTTTTGTATCTTCTTTGAGAGGAATGACGTGTCAAATCACTCCAGTGTCATAGACATTCAAGTCCTCATAAATCTAGGAGAAAATGTCAGGAAAGTATTTCATGAGTTTGATGTATCTCTACTTGATCTTCAGACTGAGCATCTTTAAAAATTTGATTATCCTTGGATTCTCCTAGGTCCCGATGTTGCAATCCTCAATATCCTCATCATTTGCAGTGATATTGGGATTTTTGGGTACATTGTTTTCATCAAACATCTTTTCCAATGGAACTAATCCCTTGGGGATGATGTTATATTTTAGATGCACTATGTCCCTTCCAACTATCTAGTTCCTAAAGGGTCATCGTCATCGCGGGAAGCTCCATTTTCATCTTCGTCACAATAGCACTCATCATCGATGTTCACATTAGCAAACTTGTCGCTCATTTGGAGAAATCTCTCCACTTGTTTGTCATATTCAAACACCTTCCAATACTTGATATTATCGGGTATCGTCGGTCTATTTTATACTTCAATCTCATACTTTTTGTTAGGGAAAATTGGAATTTTAAAAACTAAAGCCGAGGTGGCCAGGGAATACGCAACTTGATTCTTCCCCCTTGGGATCACTGACAAATTGTACTCTGAGAATCCTTCGAGGAGGTCCAGAACTAGATTCCTATATTCTCTCAATATGGGGTGCTTGGACTGGTATATACCTTTCACTTGATTTATGATGAGCTCAGAGTCTCCATGCACCACTATCCTCTTTGCACCCAACTCTTTCAAAGTTCTTAGACCAAAAATCAATGCCTCATACTCAACCATGTTATTTGTACAATCAAAGGCGAGTTTGTAATAGAATATTGTTTAGCCCACCTTGGAAGGATTTATCCATACACCAGCCCATGCTCTCTACTTGTTGATAGCTCTGTCAAAGATCATGTTCCACATTTCGTTCTCCGCACAGTTTATCGAGTTTGTGCACTCTTCTTCTTGACGTGTGGCCTTATCCTCGATAATCATGCTAGTCATCAGATCCTACCCTTCAAAGCTCAGGTCATTGTAAAATATAGAGGAATCGATCTTGGTGTCGACAGAGTAGATAGGATGGTTGTTTGGCTGGGTGTTGCTACTCACCATGTACTTTAGCAACACCTCTTTGTACAACCGTCTCTCTTGGCCGAAGACAAGGATAGTGGCATGCATCATATCCATATGTAGTTGTCCCTTCAATTTCATGGCCCATGACCTGGATAATAACGTGTCGAATTCAGGGGGTATGTCGGCCACAACCACGTCCATAACCAGATTCTTTGACAATATTTGGGACAATGACACAACCAAATATTTGATTAGACCCAAACATTTCACTTTCCTCGAGTTGAAGGAGAAAATATCCTTATAGGGCCTGGTGACATCCAAAACTAACTCATCCATGACCACTTTTGGCATGATATTGTGCGACGTGCCCGAATACAGCATGGCGTTATGCAAAGTCATGTCATGGATTTTGAGGCTGACATAGAAAGGGGGGGCATCATCAATATTGCCCTTTTCTTCCACGCATGGACCAAACAAAATGGCAGGGTGGTCATATTGGACGTTCAGGGTGTCAGGAGTCTCTTCCATATTTAACATTTTAATAATCTGATCCCGATAATCTCCTTTCTTGATGAGCTCATTCAAAGAGACAGATATTTTAATTTTGACCATTTTGTTTTCAAAGTTAAAGGGGGGGTGAATTGTATCTACCTCTTTCATGCCCCTCTTTCACGCCCATCTCTCGGTTTTCCTCTGGTGCTTTCCTTAAAGCCTCCTCCTTTGAATTTCCCTTTTCCATCGCATCCTTGGTCGGGTTGTCTTTCTTTGGTCGGCTCACAGAAGGGGTGTTTTCTTGAGATTCCTTTGTGGGATTCTTCTGTTGAGTTTCTGTAGCCGCCTTTCTGCTCCTGAGGTTGTATTTCTTTTGAAACTACATGATGGCATTGTGATATCCTTTCCTTAATTCCTTTGTTTCTGAAGATAGTGCGTCATCAGTCTCCAACATAATACCATCATTTGCATCCATAAATTTATCGTGTTCTCCCTTCGTCAAGAACATGTGTATGATCATGTCATTGTATCAATGCATCTAATATTGGATCATCTCATCAAAATCTGCATTCACGTAATTGTTTTGGAATGGAGGCCTTATCTATCAATCACCCTGGTCGCTTTGTTTCTCTGCTTGATCTGCGGGACTGGACCCCTTCTAAAGTTTTGATTTCTCGGTTGGAAATCATTGTGTTCTCGAGTGGTGGGCTTGTTTTCCATGGACATCCTTTCCATCATCCACTCCATAGTCATCATCAGTAAGTTGAACTTGTCATCCAACGATCAAGAATATGAGGGTTGTGCATCTCCTTAGGGATTATTTTTCGCTTATGTCGAAGTTTTTTTTATCTTCCCTTAAACCATCATATTTACTTTGAATTCGATTGCGTCACTCATCGTGGTGCCTAAATTAGCAAATCTTATTTCCCTCATCAGCAAGGTGAAATCATTTTCAAAAGATTTGGTGTATCAGAGCTGCACATATCCTAGAGGCAACTGGACTTCTATGGGGATCAAGTTGTATACCTTCATGAAACAGGTCGAGAACTCTTGCACCATATCCTCTGGCTCTCTCTTCATATTGTTGTACTGCGTTAGTAGTTTCAAAGGATTATTTTTGTCTCCCCGTATGGAAAGGAACGATGTTTCAAATGTTGGGAAGTTGGGAATGTTTTATGCTCGAAGGGACTTAAACCACTTCCTAACCTCCCCTGAAAAACTTTTCTTGAACAACATCTCCTTCACGTCCTCATGATCTACCTCTTCTAGATCGACAAAATCATTGAACCAATCCAAGTGATTTTGGGTAGAGGTGTTACCCTCGGCATCATATAGCTTCATCCTCTAGTTGTAGTTATGGGGAAAATCATGCAGTTGGGTTGGAAAGGCAAGGGGGATGAACCTAGAATCCATTGCTCTAGGAGGGTTTGGGATTGGTGGGATGTTCTGAGAATGAAATACAACATCTTGCAAGATTTTGTTTGGTATCATAGATCGAAACCTCTTCTCATCGAAGACTATATCATCCAATATGGTTTCTGATTTTGACCTGAACATGGTTTGTTCGAACAGGGTGTCAAAATCAAGGTTGCCAATGCTTTGTACATCGCCTTTGGGTAAGGATACATTTTTTTACAGGTAATATAATGGGTCTGGCGCCTTCTCCTTTTCTCTACGCAGAAGTTTCTCGAGATCATACGTTCGAGTCAGGATTGGCTCTGGTATAAACTGTCTTTGGAGCCAGGATTTCTAATTCATGCTAATCTATGATATTGTTCTCTTTTACTGGAGTCGATAGGGTAAAGGTTTCAGCCAATATAGGCGTCTGGCCCACTGTTACCCTCAGGGGTCAAAACTATAGCTTTAGTCATTCTCCCAGGGAAAATTTTATTCAATTCTGTCCCCGGCAATGGCACCAAAAATGTTATCACTCTGTGAACTCGTTTGGCTAAGAAAATGAATGACAGACGTAACCTAAAAACCAACTTTAAAGCCGAAAACTAGCCTTTCCGACCCAGAGAGGGATCTCTTTGAGACTTCGTCTCTATACAGGTTATGGCTTTGAATTTCCAGATAGATTTAACATGTTCGTATAGTATTTTTGGTTCTATTGGCAAGAGAATTAAAAACCTTGGGCCATGGAGTCAAATTCTCAAAAAAAAGACAAATGAAATGACTTGGTAACTAAAAATTGAGAGGATAAAGGCTAAGTAGGCAATGGTATTTCAGTGCGAAGTCGTTGTGTGTGGAGAGAGAAAATACATAAAATAACTCAGAGCACCGCTGGAGATGAATTTTGAATTTACTTGGAAGAAAACATAGACGTCTAAATGGCGAAGTCTAGAGCACCATGCAGTAAATTATAGACTTTTAAAATGTTCTAATTTAGACAAAACACAGACATGAATATAAGAACACAAGAAGCACGTACAAAAGAGAGGTCACAATACATCAAACCACTACCATTAGAATCTTTTCATCAAAGTATCAAGACCTTTTCATTAAAATTCAATCCGATTTGAAAGTTACATTCAACAGTCAGTGCCTACATTACTTTTCCAACCAACTTGGATTACATTGAAAATATGAAATATATAGAAAAGGGTGTGTCACTTGGGTTGTCGTTCCCCCCAACTACTATCCCTAGAAATTAGGCTCTGATTATTCTTTGTCAGATAATCCTCGGGATGACATTTTAGTAAGAATAGAATCTTTATTGTACTCAATCATATAATAACCAACGTCTTTTCCATGACATTTCGGTCATCGACAAGATTTCATCATTAAGAAGTGATGTGTCAGTGATCCTCCTTTGACAGGTTATCTGGATGATCAAGTGCTTTGTCAGAATCCTACCACCCAGTGTAATGGATTTGATTGTTGTCGCATGATCATTGGCTTAGTTATGCATGTGGTGGGTAACCTCGTACTGTCACTGATGTTTCCAATATGACAATGCTAGTCAGGGGACAACTCCTTTCTTCAAAGTTGTTGTGTGCTCAACATACACTTATCCTTCGCGATATGTGTATTTCAAGCATTTGTGTGATGCACGTCCACCGCAAGGGTACATGTCAGATTCCCTACTTCCCAATAGGAAATAGGACACAGGGAGAAAAAACTCATGCCATGTTCAAAAAGACAAAAACTGGGTCGGTCAATTATGTTTTTTGGCCTCGTCTGTAGTCTTGATATCTAAATCATTTTCTTGAGAGACCATTTGCGCCTTTTCAAATTCTTTACTTGTCTTCGTAAAACCATGTTCCCTTTCAACTTTGTTTGAGCACTGGCTAAAGTCGCGCGAACATTTTCCATAGCCGATCCACTTTCCTTGAAGTGCTCCCTAATTCTCTCCTCTAACATTCTCTGTGTTTCACACAACTAGATGATCATGTCTTGCACTTCTCTAAGCTTCCTTTTGAACCAAATTGCATTCCCTTCTTGGACCTGTGATTATGATGTCTCGACAGTCTTTTATGCTAACTGCTTTCTCAACTCCCTATTCTCCAGGTACAACTCATCAATAGCGAGTTGCGATTTCTTTAGCTACTATGACGGATCATGAATATCCATGTCTTCAGCATTCAGCCTTATCTTCCTAGCACAGGTTTTTTTCCTTGAAACTTTGACAGGCTCTGACCGAATAGCGCACATTATTAACTCCTCAACGATCGATTTTTCATGCCACTCACTCGGGGCTTGGGCCTCCCTGATCTATTTCTTCTTCCTTGTCCTACCCCTTTTCCAGGGTATCAGTTGTTGGGGGGATAAGGATTTCAATGTCTTTCCTTTATCTGCATTCGTTATTATTCCCGCCTCTGTGTTGTGAGATGTTTCTTTTCCTGTGGGTAGTGGGGGATCTCCTTTGGGGTCCCTAGGGATGTCGGTTGTAACAAGAAACAAATCCTAGTTCTTTCTCAGTTGCCTCAATTCCTCAACTATCAATAATTTGATTAGTGAGATATGAGATAAGTTCTTCTTCGGCTTGTTTTCTTCATCTTGGACGTTATCTAACATTCCTCGGAGGCTTTGGTGCAAGAAGAAACGCAGGTTAAATGGTCTCCTTTCTGTTAAATGCATCAACAATATGATGTGGTGCAGGTGTATTCTATCAGACCTTATTTCATAGGTGAAATACTTTCTAATCACCCTTAGGAGTTTCTTAAAAGGATCCTATATATATCTACTTGGAACGCCCGTTTTGAATTTCACGTTTAAATAGTTTGGTTTGATGAATTATTCATAGCATAGCATGTCCAAAGGCATGTCTTTAGACCACCTTTCACCGTGCAGAGGGATCTTCGCCGTGACTGACAGTGTTTCCTCTGTCACCTAAAATGTGACTCCTGTAATAATCGCACGGAACTCGTTGAATCTAAGTGCGAACTGTTCTCCCGATTTCACATTGTATCCTTGGATTTTATTGCAATAAAGCATGCATCTGACCTGTTCGAAAGATGCTATGAAATCGTATCTTCATTAACCAATGCCAATTTTTTAGGCTCAAAACCCAAAGTTTTGCCACTTCTTACCCCTTTCCTTATGTTCTAGGATGTCTCCATGGTGCAATGCATGTTTGGTTTGTGTGCATAGTAGTGAAGATGCCACCCCCTTCGCGCGGTGAATGGATAATGATATTATTATCCCAGACCTTTCAGAGGGGCGGTAGCAGAACTTTGCACGATAAGCGAGAATGTATTTGGTAATTCACTACATGGCCCTCTAGGTGCCATGAAGACTCTTGGTGCAGGACGATCTGTTGTTGTGACACTGACGATGACAGGGTTGTTGCAGCAAAGGAGCGCGAAAGATAATTTTTGAATGACAAGAACTATAGGGATGAGGGGATGACTATGAGAGGACTTGTCATCTAAAAGACTAACTAGTGACCAACTTTGACTAGATCCAAAACATGATTTAAGATGGTCCAAATGCAGCAATATCGACCAACCCAGTTTGTGACATGGTTAATGGCAATTGACTTTCCCATGGAGAGAAACTTAGGGCTTGTGGAAAAAGTTACAGACGAAGCATAAAATCGACTAGTAAATAGAATACATGTAGAGAGACTGGAATTTATAACTGGATAGGTGAGGGATTGAATCATGATAGGGGACACTTAATCCATGGTGATGAGAATTTTTGAAGAAAACCAAAGATTTTTGCAGCACATTCGCATGACAGGTACACTTCAACGTGTGTGAAGTACATATGATAAGAGTTGTAGAGTATGTGTGATATGAGCACTGTGATTTCTTATCCTTTCTGAATTCATAATGGGGTGATGTTTTTCATTATATCTATCGATGTGACCCTTATTATAACAACTTGCTTCGACTTTTGGCATGTAAAACCTCCTCTTCTGACAAGACTCGACCTTTTCGAAAAAGACCTTTATCATTTACACATGTTTGACTCTGACGTCCCTTCCTGACCCCAAGGGCCAAACCAGCCACTTGCTGACTTCCACCCATTCGTTGTTTGGTACCTGACCTCACACTCTTTGAAACACAAACTATGACTCGACTAATACTAACTCTAACTGAAAAAAATGACGGCACTAACACAATCCACTTTGTAATAAAGGACAAGGAAATATGTCGCAATCTACTCCATTGCATTTTTCTCCATCATACTTCACTTCTGAAATGCATCTTAGATCATCCCCATGTCAATCCGACTGCAATTATCTGTTATCTCCAAGAATTTCTTCATCGATCGATCATATCTACCATCAAGTCCTAGCCATTGATATTCTTCTGTATCATTAATCCTTTCATCCTCTGATCCTTCTATGCACTATTATTTTCCTAGCCATTGATATTCATATGAGTCATTCATCCTTTCATCCTCTGATCCTTCTACACAATGTTGTTTTCATCCTTTCATGACTTCCTCCATATGTGTATCACACTTTATGCCATATTGGTTGTTATTGCATGGACTTATGTTTTCAATGTTGTTTGTTATTTCACTATAACTAACCATATACATGACCGTTTTGACATCAATGACAACATATGTGCAACAAATGCCCCCTTTGTCATTGATGGAAACCAAAAGAGCCTAACTGCCAAATCAATGGCCTTTATGCTAAGTTTCTCTCTCTTTCAATGTGCACAACAAAATCCCCCTTTCAATTTCTATCAACATCCGAGTTTGTTGTCTTTTTTTTGTTACTCTCCCACTTTGACAACAATGAAAAACAGAGGCTTTGTAGATTCTCCCCCTAGGAAGAAGGACCTCTAGAAGCATGTGCTAAAACATGCTCCTGGATTCTGTAAGAACATAGAACCATCCTCAAACAAAATACCATCGAGAACCATTACAAACTTCTACTATGTGCATATCCACAAAATCAAAATTCTTTTTATGATTAATGTAAATATTAACAACAATGTCACTTGTCCCTGATATAGCATCAAATAGGGCACCTGTAGAAGTAGTGAATTTTGTTATTTACTAAATTAAGGAAGATGAAATCACACCAACCTCGGTCTAAGATACACAAAGGATTATATTGGTAATGGTTTAGAAAAACTATTTGCAATCTTCTCTTTGGAAGGAACAAACTCTAATTCGACCACCTGATCCTGAACCGGTTCTCTGATAAAATGATATTTTATTGGTATATGATTAGCCTTAGAGTGTTGAATGAGGTTTTTAGAGATATTGATAGCACGTGTATTGTCACACGTGATGGTGACATGTTGATCACAAGGAACTTGAATATCCTTAATATTGTTTATTATCCACAATACTTGTGTACAACAGGATGTTGCAGCTATATATTCGGCTTCACCTGTAGAAAGGGAAATGGAAGTTTGTTTCTTGTTGATCTAGGACATTAAACAAATGCCAAGGAAGAATGAACCTCTACTAGTGATTTTTCTATCATCAATACTCCATGTCTAGTCTACATCTGTATAATCTCTGAGAATGAGGTCTGTATCTTTTGGATACCACAAGCCATAATCAAAAATGCCTTGCAAGTATCTAAAGATTCTTTTAACCGCAAGGACATGAGTTTCCTTAAGATTGTATTGAAACCTACTGACCAAACCAACTACTTTCATGATGTTAAGAATTGAAGTTGTGAGATAGATTAAATTGCTTATCATAGACTTGTATATGGTTTTATTGATTTATGAAGCAGCATAATCTTTGTTGAGTTTGCAAATGGTAGTCATAGGAGTGCTTATTGGTGCGTAGTTTTCCATGCCAAATGTATTCAATATTTCCTTGAGATATTTACTTTGACAAATGAAAATTCCTCTTTTTTATTGATGAATCTGTAGACCAAGAAAGAAAGAGACTTCCCCTAAAATAGACATCTCAATCTCTTGTTGCATTGCAGATGCAAACTTCTTACTCATTAATTAAATTTTACTACCAAAAATAATATCATCAACATATACTACAATAATTAACTGGTCATTACCTTCAGCCTTGATGTATAAGTTGTTATCGGTTGTTCCTTTTTGAAATCCTTGCTAGTGAAAATAATTTTTCATTCTATAGTACCAATCTCTTGGATCCTATTTTATCCCACACATGGCTTTCTTTTCCTTGGGAAACATGTCTCATTTTTCCTCGTTTTTTGTGTTGCCTCAAATTTTGTGTCCATTATTGGGCAGTTTTTCAGCACATGTTTTTTTTTCGATGGTTTTCTATTTCCGGTTAAGGAATTAGGGTTGTTGATTGATCCAGGTCATTGGGTTAGGGTTTTGGATGTCACTGGATTCTATATGTATATTGTATTGTAAACAATGTATCACTATGAATGAATATAGAATATGTTGGTTTTCCCGGTTTGGGTTTCCAAGGGAAAAATCTATGTGTAATGTTTATATTTTCCATTGTATATTTTATGTTCTTTTACTGGAAATATGTTTGTAGTAAATATTGTACAAGGTTAAAATCTACATTGGTATCATATCTTTGTTGGCTTCAGGGGGACACCTTTGTGGTCAAGGGTTTGGCTCGGGACTGTGATAAGCCTTGTTACAGTGGGAGATCTGTGGTATTGATTTTTCAGGTGAAAAGAAACGGCAAGCAATTCAAAAATAGAGATCGAGAAGTTTAATGGACAAATTTTTGAGCTATGGAAGCTCAATAGGGAATATATGTTGGTGGACAGAGATCAATGAATCACGGTATATCCAGGTACTGCACCTACAGGAACTTCAGTAGATGACTGGAAAAGTTGGATCAGAAGGCGAAGAGAACAATATGACTGTGTCTCTCAGATTCAGTATTATTGAATGTGTCATAGGAATATACAACCAAGGATTTATGGGATACGTTGGTGAAGTTGTATCAATCTAAGTCCCTAGTAAATAAACTATTCCTGAGAAAGAAGTTGTATAACCTGAGGATCAGAGATGGAGACTCAGTGGAAGATAATTTGAATGCCTTCAATACTGTGGTAAGTCAGTTAGTATCTGTTGAGATTAAAATTTCAAATGAAGATAAGTGTATCAGTTTATTGTGTTCTTTACCAAACTCGTGGAATAGTTTGGTTATGGCCATAGGTATAAATAAAATTTCCTTGAATTTTGATGAATTGGTCTCATCCTTGTTGTTGGAGGAGATGAGATGGAATAATATGGAAGGGACAGAACATAGACGCATTATTTGTAAGAGGACGCTCCCAGGAAAGAAATAGATCTAAGTTCTCAAGTGGGAGATCTAAGTCTAAGGGTAGATCTAAATCTACCAGAAAGTTTGTAAAAATATATTGGAGATGTGGAAAATAAGGGCACTACAAGAAGTAGTGTAGATCCAAAGTTGAGAAAAATAAGGGATCTAAAGAATCTCCTTCTATATAAGAAAAGACCACCAAGGAAGAAGGATGGGATGTGTACTTGGCTTCTTGAAGCACACATGAGTATCATGAGGCATGGTTGGTTGACTTAGGTGCATCCTTTCATATGACTCCCCACAGGGAGTGGTTCTTTGAATATGAAAGGTATGATGGAGGTAATGTTTTCCTATGTGATGATTCGACAACCAAAATCATAGGATGAGGATAATTCAAGTTGAGGCTCATAGATGGAAGGGTTATAACATTGCCTGGTGTTTTGAACGTCCCAGGTTTGGCTAGAAATTTGATTTTTGTAATAAAAATGGATGATGTAGGGGTAAAAACAATATTTGAAAAGAAAACCTATAGGATGGTTCGAGGAGCAATGGTGTTGTTGAAGGGAGTTTAGTTTGGAACTCTGTATAAGTTGCAAGGAATCACTATTATTGATGAGTGTAATATTTCCATTGTTCCTGGTATTGGAGTTGAAGAAGAAAGAACTCCTACAGTCTTTGGAGAAAAGGTTATGTTGTGGCATCAAATACTGGGGCATATCGGAGAGAAGGTTCTTCGACTACTACATGGTAAAGGTATGGTTGAAGGTATGTCTAACTTCTCTCTGTATTTTGATTTATGTGAACATTGTGTATATGGGAAGAAGAATCAGGTAATATTCCCTTATGGTGCAACAAGGGAAGAAGGAATTTTATAGCTAGTTCACAGTGATGTTTTTGGACCTGTGTCGGTCCCATCATTGGGAAAATCTGAGTACTATGTCTCATTTATAGAAGAATTCTCGAGGAATACTTCGATATATTTCTTCAGGAAGAAATTTGAAGTCTTTGACAGGTTTAAAGAGTTTAAGGCTCTCGTTGAGAATCAAACAGAGAAAATAATTAAGGTTTTGAGTATAAATAATGGCGGAGAGTTATGCGGGAATAAATTTGATTAATTATGTAAGAAGTGTGGTATAGAAAGGCATAATACTACTCCATATACACCTTAGCAGAATGAAGTTGCAGAAAAGATGAATAGGACGTTGATGGAAAAAGCAAGGTGCATGCTTAGTGGTGTCAAGTTAGGGAAAGAATTATGATCATAGGAAATGGGTAATACATGTTACATGGTCAATAGATCACCCTCATCAGTGTTGGATGACAAAACTCCACAAGAGGTATGTACTGGTAAGAAACCTTCTCTCACACATATCAAGGTATTTGGATGTGATGCATATGTTCATGTTCCAAAGGAAAATATGAGTAAGCTAGATAAGAAGGCTTAAAAGTGTATCTTTATTGGATATAAGGATGGTCTCAAAGGTTATAAGATTTGGAACCCAGAAAATAAGAAGGTAGTGTATATCCGAGACGCGGTATTTAGAGAAATGAAGGATTTTTTTAAACAGGAAGTCCTACCAAGCAAGGAAGAACCAAAGAAAATAGAGTTTGATTTAAAGGATGATGAATCAAAATCTACAGAAGAACATGAATCAGAAAAAGAAGATCCCAATACTCTAGTATTGAGGAGATCGGTTTGAGAAAGAAGGCTACCAAAAAGGTATACTCCATTTGATTTTTGTTCAAATTTTTCTTTGTCTATTAATAATGATGATCCTAGAACTGTCAGGGAGGCAATGGATTCAAAGGATGGAAATATCTAGAAAAAGACCATGGAGGAAGAAATGGCATCCTTGGATAATAATGAGGCTTGGGATCTAGTGGAGTTGCCGACTGGAATAAATCCCATTGGCGGAAAATGGGTATTTAAAAATAAGTTGAATGCAGAAGGAAAAGTGGAGAAATACAAAGCTTGGTTAGTAGCAAAGGGTTATTCCCAGGTTGAGGGAAATGATTTTGGTGAGATTTTTTCTCTTATTTCCAAGTTAATGTGATATCCCTAAGGACGAGCCCCAGTTGTATTTATGAATTGTAACATGTTTTGTAGAATGGTGAGCCAAGAAATTATAATATTTGGGCTTATGTGTTTATTAGGCCAGAGATCCTAGGTGCCAAAGGCCAGGAGCCTATTTTGTACCTGTAAATATGCATATTATTAATATAAATACATCGTTGCATGTAGACCGACCACGAAGAAAGAGTATGGTGGACTAAGCTTCCACTAGGTTGGGTAAGGGAGAGGGGACTGAGAGGTTGTGATGCAGAAGCATCGTTGGCAAGCGCATAGAAGCAGGATGACCCAACATGTGAGAATTATTCCAGAACCTCAATGGTGGTAGCCACAATAGATTTTCGAGGCATGCCTAAACTCAGCGCTAGAATAATATTTTGAGGCATGCTTGAACGATTCCACCCCGGCTCTGGAATGCGACTGGTCGAGATAGTCATTATGTTAAGTTTAGAGTAGACAGGTAGCTAGAAAAATAACCCTAAAATCCCTCTGAGTTAAATAGAGGTTTTGTATGCCTAGATGGGGTTAGTTGCAATACAGAGGAAAGGCAGTCGTAAGAGAACTGTGAATTAGCAGGAGATTTCAGTTTCCAGTTGTTGTAAATTGAATGTATTTTGTAGCCATTTTGGCACTTGTCAATATAGCAGAGGAAAACTTGATCCAAATGCATGGTGTGTGAATAGTGTTTTCAATTTCCTGTCATTTTTTTTTATGAACAAGTGAATGAATCTCAATAGGAGAGAATGGAACTGTGAATGTTATTTTTTCAGTTTCAATTGCTCCTCTTCATTTGAATCTTTGCAAGGTGTACATTGAGCTAGAGGAGAATGACAGGAGATCGGGAGGAATATCTCTGTAATAAATCCCTTTGATCTGAGTTATTGAAACCCCTTAGATGCAAGGAGTGCATGGGAATTCGAAGTCTGTATAATACAAAGCTCATAAGGAATAACACTTCAAGTAAGTGTTAGCAAGATCCAGGAATCCCATTTCCTGGGAGGAGCGAAGGGCGAAGCCTTCAAGTACTTAGAAAATCATCTAAGTCTGAAAGATCAAAGCTCGGGAGAGTTGGCACCAAGATAATTGGCCAAGGCTAGTTGAGGACTTGAGCAGACTATGGAGGGCCTTCGAGGAGGAAGTGTCAATAGCCGCAAATCGTTGGATCAAGTGAAGCTACAAGGAGGATAATGGAAAGAGACTTTTCAGCTCTCAAATCTTAGGAGGGATACGACTCATCGATCCCAGGTAGATCTGGACCGCTGGCCCATTTCGTGAAACCAGGTATCGCGAATTTGGAGGATAGAGGTCCTTGATTTCAAAAACCCTGAATTGCGAAACCCCAACACAATCAGGACCGTCAGATCTGTGAAGGGTTAGGACCATTGATCTGAGGCGAGGAGATATCGTTATTTCAATGATTGGGAGTAGGGAAGGAGTCACCTCACAAATCCCCGATACAATAAATCGTGACATAATCGTGGTCATTGATCCAGGACTAATCTGGACCGTCGATTGTCTATAAGGAGATTTCGTCATTTTGAGCACCGGGAGAACGAGGTGGAAGACTCTCCCAAACTCGCAAAAGGAGAATCATCGATTGAATCTGGGACATTGGTTAGCGGAGGATCTAGAAAGTGGATCTAGATCATTGGACCTTCAGGGATCCAAGGTTTGGAAAAGAGGTGAACTTGTTCATTGATTTCCTGAATCCCGAAGTCCTAAAATATTTGGGAGTTAGGACCTAGTTCCTAGCGGAAGGTCACATTGGGTGCATAGGAGCGAGGTCTAGCACTTTCTAGGCCCCTAGTCAGGTTATGTGGTTTTGTGGATTTGGGGTTTTGGGTTTGTATCACTCCAACACTCTCTAAGTCTCGATTCACAATAACACCTTTTGGGTTAGACCCATGGTCATAGCGTCATGGTCATGTGGGAGAAAGACTCATGCCTGGTGAAAGTTTGCACGGGTGGGGTTTTGCATAAGGAACTATGGTTAATTGTTGAAGGTTCCAGTTCAGAACCAAGGAGTCATTTTAGGTCCTTAACTGAAGATCTAGACCGAGAGTTCATGCATCCCTTAGGAGAGAAGGGGGGTCTGCATCAGGTGGTATCAGAGAAATTATTCTTCGTCTGTAGACTTCAGGTGAAAGAGAAAGAGAAAAGGAGGAGATAGAGAAATCGAAGTTGTACTCTGTGTGTGACAAAAAGTCAACACAATGCTGCCAAGGAGAAGAGAAGAGGCACCTTTAGCCAACTATGTTGTAGAGAGGGAGATGTGAGAGCTTCACGCAAGATTGGAAACAATGGAAGCATCACAGAGAAGAGCACCTGATGCGGGAGACGTCAGTGATGCAGAAAGTGAAGAGGTTGAAAATGAAGAAGTTGCAGGAGAGGATGTTGCAGAAGAATGCTTGTTGAGAGAAGTTTCCAGATTGGGAGGCAGAGCTAAGATAGAGTTTCCCATGTATGAGGTAAATTTACATGCTGAAGAAATGTTGGATTGGATAAGATCCATGGATAATAATTTCAACTATGAAGATGTCGATGAAGAAAGAAAGGTGAAACAGGTAGTTGTTGAAATATTGCAACTGCAAAGATTTTTCTTATTATTATTGATATATTATTCATAGGATCAATCCCCATTGTGGATTGATCATGTCAGTTATTGTAATAGGACCAAATCCCCTTTTACGGATTGGTCAACAGACAATTATAATAGGCAGAATAAGAATTCGACCCCAACAGTTAATAAGGAGACCTAGAAATATAATAAAGGTGGGTTTACCCACCCAGTTGGAGAAGTCGGCCCTGACAGTGAAGAGACACTTCACATGTGCCAGACTTGTATAAATAAAGGAGGCTAGCAACTCACTTGGATATAACTCACTTTCTCAATTTGAGAGACAAGTTTTGATCTGTTATCAGCAAAGGAGAGAGAGAGTGGCGCATATCTTGGAGAGGACTTTCTATTTTAGCATAGAGATCTCTTGGATTTGTATTTGCTATCTATATTAAGGAAGTTTTGTTGGGTTTTCTTCCCCTAGAGGGTTTCCCAGGATAAATGTTGTGTCTCTTGTGATTGTGTATTTCTCAGTGATCTTGGATTATGCTAT
>JASDQU010105192.1:149421-166959 GCA_032191745.1 Picea mariana
CCCAACCACCCCGAAATATAAATCTTTGCTTCTAAAACTTATCACAGTGATATAATGTTCAACAATGGCTTACCCGACTTATCACTGTTCTGCTGCATTTTGTTTCTCTGTCTGCCTCATTGCCTTTCTGCTCACATCACTTGCACTGTCTGGTCTTCTGCTTTTTATGCTCTATGCACCATCTCTATTATCTGCACAGTTCCTCTTCTGTGCTATTCATCTACTACACTCTCCTCCTTCTTCACCCCTGAATCACCTTTACCAACAACACTCACAACAACTTCCATCAACAACAGCAACCCAATCTCTTCTCTGCACCATGTCTTTATAGCTTCTATGCACCATGTGCATTCAATGTTCTCCATGCCTCTGCATGCATACTCTCCATCGTTATCCTCCACCTCTCGAGTGCTTTATCTGATCATCATCGTGACTCTTCAGCTTCTCTGGTGGTTCGCCCCGCGTGTCAAGTATCACTGGGTGTTATGCTGAGATTCCTCAGCCTCTCTGGCAGTTGAGACTCTTCGTCTTCTCTGTGATAGTTGAGCTCACCTTCTCTGTGACAGTTGAGCTCACCTTCTCTGGAAGTTGAGACTCTTCGTCTTCTCTCGCCACCTGTCCCCCCAAATGGACGGCTATAAATCTCTCACCACTTTGTTGCCTCGCGACTTTGAACACCCAATACTTGGGCCTTTATCCTACGAACCCCCGAGTTCATGAGATCTCTCCGATCTCTACCACGCGTCCTTCCCAGATGGAGGATCCTGATCTTCTCGCCACTTCGCCGCCTCGCATCCTCGTGCCTCACAACTTTGAACACCCAATACTTGGGCCTTTATCCTGCAAACCCCCGAGTTCACGAGATCTCTCTGATCTCTGCCACATGTCCTTCCCAGATGGATGGTCCTAATCTTCTCTCCACTTTAAAGAACGTGCAGGTTCTCCTCGATCCAACGGTGGTCGGATCCTGCACTCAGATCTAATGCCTGATATCTATCCTTCTCTTCAGCGCGCACTCTCCTTGTTTTTATTCATATCTGACGGCCTTCATGCTGTCGGGAATTTTGGATGGGATCCAACGATCAGCGATGCTTCTCCTCCAAGTTTACACATCCTTCTTACTTGGAATAATTTTGACTCTGCACTAATTCCTCCTGAGCCTACGTTGTTCATGTTTGTCCATTGATGCACATTCTGATCCTGCCATATTCACTGTTGTACTTGCCATCAATGACAAGCATACGCTAT
Source organism: Picea mariana (assembly GCA_032191745.1). Classification (NCBI taxonomy): domain Eukaryota; kingdom Viridiplantae; phylum Streptophyta; class Pinopsida; order Pinales; family Pinaceae; genus Picea; species Picea mariana. The sequence goes on from JASDQU010105192.1 coordinate 150,670, forward strand.
CTGTTAAACATTTGCCAACACATAGTGTTGTGGTCGTGTGGAAGAAAGACTCATGCCTGGTGAAAGTTCACACAGGCAGGGTTTTTCATAAGTACCTGTGGTTAATTATTGAAGGTTCCAATTCGGAACCAGGGAGTCATTTCAGCTCTTAAACTGAAGATCCCGACTGGGAGGTCATGCAGCCCTTAGCAGAGAAGGGGGGTCTACATCGGGTTGGAAAGAGGAGATAATCCTAAGGGATTAGATCGAAGAGAATAATAATTTATTATTATTACAAAATATGATTAGAAGGATATGTTTATATCCTAAGTTCCTTTGGGAAGAGAGAATGACTTCCAAATGGAAAGGAGTGTGCTTCATGGGTTACATGTGTCGGCTCAGGAACATGAAACTTAAGATGGAAAGTCATCTCATTGGGGGGTTGACTCCCACACTCCCCCATCCCTTGCCTAACTTGTTTGGCCTCGATCGTGGACCTCTGCATCTTTCACGCATCTCTAAAACCAATAACCCATGAAGCCAATATGTGTTTTCTTGTGAAGATAGCATATATGTACTTTCCAAAACCATGTTGTGCCTTACAGAATTGTGGATGATGTCATTCCCTGAGTTATATTGATCTTTGTTGTTGTCCTCACCTTGCTGGAAATTGAGTGGAAGCTGGTTGAAGAAGTGGGTTGTCAGGCTTATGGTTGAAGAGGCAGGTTGTCAGGCCTGTGAGCATCTCTCTCTAGGTGAGAGAGTTTTCTGGGAAGTGATTTTCTCCCAGAGAGAGTCCAACACCAACTACGGAGCTCTAAGAATTCATGATCCAACTTGTTTTCGAGACCCTGAAAGGGGAAGTAGAGCAGTCGATGGACTGTGGAACAGTGAAGGTACATATTCCTGGGGTGGAACAAGCATGTGGGGAATGAGATTCCATGAGTAGTGGGCATAAGAAGGATCCTGGAGAGAATCCTTCAAGTTGCACTGTGCAGTTTCTTTTAACCTCAGCCTAGTCTAGGATTCCCTTTCCCTGGGTGAAGCTTAGTCCTAGCTCGAGGGTGACCCACTACTGAGTGTGTTGAGAAGCATGGTCTAAGGATGTGAGGTTCGTGGAAGGTCTACACACAGTTGGTGGATATCAACTAAAATACAAGTATTCATTCCATGTTCATTCACATGTTATGTATTTATATATGTTGTTACATCTATGGTTTTGTCTGAATTACTGCATGTATGTTTTTACTGTTATTTTGCATCAGTCTGTGTATTAGCAGAATATGTTGTTTGTCTATGGTTTTAATTATAGTTAGATAAAATTGTTATTTCTATGAGATAGCATTGCCCGACCTAGGTGGTCAAGGGTGTTAAAACAAATTGGTATCAGAGCATAGAGAGAGACATCCGGAAGTGACGTTGCTCGACCTGTTGGTGGTTGGGAAAGTTACAAATTGGTATCAGAGCCAAGGTTCAAGCATTGAGACTAGATGGGTTGGATAAGTGGTCATTACAACCAATGTTTCAGAGATAAATGGTGCCAAGGGGTTATATTGGCCATGTTACGAAGCTCAGGAGGTGTAGCAGTATTATAAAACCATGAGAGATGTGGTAATGGGCCGCATAGTATTGTGGTTCGTTGGAATCTTTTCAGGAGGAGGAAAATTCTCGACCATCATATCTGGAGAAAAGTGTAGGAGGGTTAATCTACAAGTTCTTAAGAATTCAAGACTTTGGAAAAGTATGTGTTATATAGGGGAAGAGGTCGAAGCCCCGAAGTCCCCGAAGTGGATCTACACCGTAGATATGGGGAGAAGAGCTCGACCATTGGATTGGGCTGAAGTTGGATCGGAATCATTGGATCAATCCAAGGGTGGAATTTACAATGCGGTATGAAGGATAGAGGGATTCTGAAGCTCCAAAGTCTGGATCTAATCCGTACCATCCATCAAGAGGGACATGTGTCAGTAGATTAGCTTCTTCAGGATTTTTGCATTCGAGAGAATGAGTGTGTGTTGAGGAGAGAACTCTTGAAGCATGAAGTTTTGAATCCTCAAAGTTGAATTAGTGAGTCATGATGACATCACCTGGAGGTGACATGGACCTCTCCTATACCTGCCATGTGCCCCCACCTAGAATGTTTTCAATTGTACTATGTGGGCCCTGAGGTTACATGACATAGTTAAAGGTCGGTGGACACAAACTGGCATTGATCAAGATACATCAATATTGACGAACAGGAGGAATTGTAGGGACCCAAGTTGCATGGGATTTAATTCCCCAAGGTGGTCTTGCAATCCAAACCACGGTTTTACCAGGGGGTTAAGTGTCAGCGTCAGAAGAATTGCGCGATGAAAGGCAAGTTACTCCAAATCATCGTTGCATGCCCCCACAATTTGAAAGGCGTTAAGTGATGTGACTATTAGGTATATTAGTTCAAGTATAGAAACCATGGGTCCCAGTGGACGCGTGGTTCCAGTTGTGAATTCTGGAGACTTGAAACTTCAAAAGAATGGTTCATAAGGGAACGAAAGGAAGAACTTTAAAAGTTTCATAATGCCGAGGGGACGAGACGTAATGATGTCACCAAAATTGGCATGGAAGTGTTTTGAGATTAACGATTCAAGGTGTTGGGGGTGTGCGGATGTGAAATCCTTTGAAGTCCTGAAGCTCCACAGCTCTGAAGTCTTGGAGCTCATATGCTTGAGGTTCCATAGTGAGTTCTAGCCATTAGATGTTGGGTAGTCATGGACTATTGATCCACCCTGCTTCGCGAGTTCATCAATCCGAAACTCTGAGAGAATTGTTTTGATGTTCTTTGAAAACTTCTGAAGCTGGAGGCCCGAAGTCCCGAATAAGAACCTATCAACCTAGCACTTGGCCACCGCCCATGGTCACATGGGTTGGGGGCTAAGAGAAAGGGGCCAGTGCCCAAAAATTATTGCAGAATAGAGTAGAGCTCAGAAAGAAAATATCCAAGAGGATTCTTGATTGATCGAGAACCGCAGAATGAAATCTGAAATTTTTCTTTGAATCAGATTGGTTTATGAATACTGTGGAATTGTTTAAGGACTATTGGCCTGGAAAATTTCAGTTGAATTCACATTGTGTTTGCATAGTTAACGATTTTCAGAACCGAACCGACTTTCCACATAGTGTAGATAAATGGAGGAGGCACGGAATGCTTTCAGTTCAGAGAATGAAGCTAAAGGAATGGATGTCCATTTGGGAGTTGAAGGATAAAACTCCAATGGGTAGGGAGAAGAGATATATGAGGGTGAGACATGATGAAAATCATTGAACGATTTTCAAAATATGTCTAGACTCACCAAGCAGATAACAAAAATATCATAAAATCCAGGGAACAACAGGGAGAATTCAACATAAATTTGATACAGAGCCTGGAAGTATAGAAAAGAAATTGGATAAGGAGAGTGAATCTAGTAAATCAGGAAGTCACAGGTCCCCTGATGAGAAGAGTAAATCAAGGAGTGTTGGTAGACACCATCATCACTCCCAAGGGCACTCCAAGAGGAGGGCACACAGTAGTTCAAGCCCATCTCCTACTATAAAGAACAGGAGATTTGGAGTGGATGAAATGAAGGGTGAAATGAAAAAGATTAAGCCTCATACTTTTGATGGAGAGCAGAAGAAGGAGGAATATGCTGAGACATGACTTCTTGGCATGAGAAAATATTTCCAACTACATAATTACTCCTCTCATGCAGAAGGGAGAATTACAATGTATCAACTGAAAGGAAAGGAATCCATGTGGTGGGATCAACTTGTGCAGGTGCAACACATTAAAGAGAAAAATGTTACTTGGAAGGAATTCAAGAAACACTTTGAAAAGAAATACTTAACTAAGAGATACTATGACAGAAAGATGAAAGATTTCTTTGAACTAAAGCTGGGTAGCATGTCCATTGATGAGTATGAAAGGAGATTCCTAGAGCTGTTGAAGTACGTTCCTTTCAGCAAGGATGAGAGTGTCAAGATTCAAAGTTATATGAGTGGAATGCCACCTTCCATCAATGACAAGATCTAGTATGATGATCCTAAAACTATAGAAGAAACTATAAGAAGAGAAAAATGCTTATATGAGCAGCAAAGAGAAAATCCCACTTTCTAGAAATCTTGGGAAGACAAGAAGAAATTCAAGATGGATAAGAGGAAGAAGGTATCTAAGCCATGATTTTTCAGAAACAGTCCTCAAGGACAGCCATCTTTTAGAGAGAAGAGAATGGTTGAGATAGGGGGACAAAGGCCAAGGCAGATGCCCATTCAATGTTGGGGTTTTCAGGGAGACCACAAGTATAGAGATTGTCCCCACAAAAATAGAAAAATGAGAGATGTCCACAATGTTCAGCAAGAAGAAATAGTGGAGGACATGGGCATTAGAATACCAAGGATCTATGTAGCCCTGGACAAAAATCAAGATGAGTTTCAATCACACATGATTGAATTTGAAGGTATGATCAATAACCATGCATTTACTATTTTAATTGATTCAGGGACTAGTCATAGTTATATAGATCCCAAGATGGTGGAAAGTTTGCATTTTCCAAGAAACAAGCTTGGAAAATCTTGGTTAGTACATATGGCTACAGGAGCTAAAAGAAAAGTTATTGAGTTAGTTAAGTCTTATCCAGTGGACATGAATGGACTGAGCACAAGGGATAAATTGAACATCTTACCTTTAGGTTCCTATGACTATCTAATTGGGATGGATTGGTTGCACCAGAACCATGCCATATTAGACTATCGTAACAAGGCATTAACTTTCCTATATGAGGAAGGAAGCCCAGGGAGAGTGCAAGGAATCCCAAGGGTAGTGACTATCAGAGAAATCTCAGCAATGCAGCTAAAAAAGTGCTACAGGAAGGGCTGCCAAATATTTCTAGCCCATATGGAGGAATCACCTAAGGATAAGGTGTCAAATATTGAAAACCATGTAGTACTGGAAGATTTTGAAGATGTATTCAAGGAGGTACCAGGACTTTCCCCAAAGCGAGATATTGATTTCTCTATAAACTTGATGCTTGGAGCAGCTCCAGTGTCAAAAACTCCTTATAGAATGAGTACACCAGAGCTGAAAGAAATGCAATTGCAGCTTGAAGAACTTCTGAAGAAGGGGTATATATTCCCAAGTGTGTCACCTTGGGGTGCCCCGGTCTTGTTTGTGAAAAATAAAGATGGGACATTGAGATTGTGCATCGATTTAAGATAGTTGAACAAAGTGAATATTAAGAACAAGTATCCTTTTCCAAGGATCGATGATCTCTTTGATCAGTTGAAAGATGCCAAGATATTTTCAAAAATAGATCTCAGGTCGGGGTACCACCAGGTAAGGATAAAAGATAAAGAGATCAGCAAGACCGCTCTCAGAACAAGGTAAGGTCATTATGAATTCACAATGGTTCCATTTGGGTTGTCAAATGCACCTGTTGTTTTCATGTGCTTAATGAATGGTGTATTCATAGAATACCTATACACGTTCGTCATAGTCTTTTTGGATGGCATCCTGGTGTATTCCAAGTCAGACGAAGAACACGAACATCATATGAGGATGGTTTTGCAAGTTCTAAGAAAGCACCAATTGTATGCCAAATTGATAAAGTGCTCATTCTATCAAAAGAAGATCCATTATTTGGGACATATCATTTCAAAGGATGGGATAGTCATGGATCTTGAGAAGATAGAAGCCATCAAAGAATGGCCAGCACCAAAGAATGTGACAAAAGTCATATCCTTTATGGGTCTAGCTGGCTACTACAAAAGGTTCATTGTAGGGTTCTCAAGGATAAATCACCCCATCACTTCCTTGCAAAGGAAGGAGAAGAAATTTCAATGGATAGAAGAATGTGATAGAAGCTTCCATCAATTGAAGAAACTTATAACCAGTGATCCAATCCTGAAAATTGCAGATCCAAATGAAGTTTTTGTAGTGTGTACAGATGCATGCAAAGAAGGACTAGGGGGAGTCCTCGTCCAGAATGGGTTTGTAATATGTTATGAGTCCAGGAAGCTAAAGGCTCATGAAAATAACTATGAAACTCATGATTTGGAGTTGGCATCCATAGTGCATGCTCTGAAGAAATGGAGACATTACCTCATGGGAAAGAGGTTTGAACTAAGGACAGACCATAACAGTCTGAAGTATTTGTTTGATAATCTAACCTTGAATGTCAGGCAGACTAGATGGTTGGAATTATTTTATGAGTATGACTTTGATGTCAAGCATATCAAAGGAAAGGAGAACAAAGTGGTTGATGCACTCAGAAGAAGAGTGCATGAACTACATGCTACGACCATTAGCATGTATCAAATTGATATTAAAGGAAGATTTTGGAAGTTGCAAATGCATATTTACAGTACATGGAATTGGTGACAAAACTACAACAAGGTAAGATGCTACAAAAAGTGGAAGATTATAAATTGGAAGCCGATGAAACATTCCTGTACAAAAATAGAGTTTATGTACCTAATTTCCAGGAATTGAGAATTATGATCTTGAAAGAAATGCATAATGTGCCTTATGTTGGGCACCTTGGATATCAGAAAATAGTGGCAGTAGTCAAGAGCCATTAATTTTGGCCAGGTATGAAGAATGAAATTACATAATACATCGCCAGATGTATGGAGTGCCAGAAGGTCAAATCTTAACATAGGCATCCAGCAGGGTTGCTACAGCCTTTACCCATTCCTAAGTGGAAGTGGGAAGTGGTGATAATGAATTTCATCATAGGATTACCCAGAACAAATAAGAAACATGATTCCATCATGGTGGTGGTGGATAAGCTTACGAAAGCTGCCCATTTTATTCCATTGAAGACTACTCACAAGACAATTAATGTTGTTGATATGTGTATGAGGGAAGTAGCACAATTGCACGGTATTCCCAAAACAATTATGTCTGACAGAGACCCAAAATTTACCTCAAAGTTCTAGAAGGGGTTATTCAAAGGGTTTGGAAGAAATCTGAACTTCAACACTTCTTATCATCCTGAGTCTGATGGGAAGATAGAGAGGGCGAACCAAGTGATAGAAGATATGCTAAGGATGTATGTGATGGACAAACCATCTAAATGGGAATACTACCTACACTTGGTAGAACTTTCCTACAACAATGGGTATCAAGCATCACTAAAGATGAGCATGTTTGAAGCACTTTGTGGCAGAAAGTGAAACATCGTAGTAAGCTGGGATAACCCAGTTGATAGGGCAGTGGTTCGGCCAGAGTTGCTTAAGCAAATGGAAGATAAAATGCTGAAGATTAAGAAGAATTTGAAGGCTTCCCAAGAAAGAAAGAAAATTTATGATGATAAGAACAGGACCCACAGGGAGTTTAAAGTGGGTGATCATGTTTTCTTGAAAGTGAAAGCCAACAAAAGTTCCATGAAGCTGGGAAATTGTTCCAAGTTGGCAGCCATATATTGTGCGCCATTTGGGATCCTAGAAAGGATTGGACCAGTTGCATATATGCTTGCATTTCCTGCATCCATGTTTGTACATAATTTGTTTCATGTTTATTTTCTTAAGAAATATATACCTAATCCTAATCATGTGATTGATTGGAATGTGATTCAGGTGGGGAAAGAAGTTGTCTTGCAAGTTCGCTCGGTGCGCATATTGGATTGGAAGAGAAAACAACTCCAGAATCGAGCCATAGGGATTGTAAAGGTCCAATGGACCTCGTATGGTCCTGAGGACACGACATGGGAGCATGAGGATGCTATGTGGGCATAATACCCGCATCTTTTTGAAGATTTTGAAAATCTCGTGGATGTTGTGTAAATAAGTTGCATTGAGGACAGTGAAAAAAATAAGGGGAGGGGATTGTGATATCCCCAAGGATGAGCCCTAGTTGTATTTATGAATTGTAACATGTTTTGTAGGCTCGTGACCCAAGAAATTATAGGCTATGGGCTTATGTATTTATTAGGCCAGAGAGCCTAGGTGCCAAAGGCCAGGATCTTGTTTTGTACATGTAAATATTCATATTATTAATATAAATACATCGTTGCGTGTAGACCAACCACGAAGAAAGAGTATGGGGGACTAAGATTCCACTAGGTTGGGTAAGGGAGAGGGGGTTGAGAGTTTGGAAACAGGGGCTGAGCCTAAGGGCTTGAGTCCAATAGAATAATAATTTTTTATTATTCCAAAAGTTGATTAGAAGGATATGTTTATATCCTAAGTTCCTTTGAGAAGAGAGAATGAATTCCAAATGGAAAGGAGCATGCTTTATGGGTGACATGTGTCATCTCAAGAACTTGCATATTAAGCTGGAAAGTCAGCTCATTGGGGGGTTGGCTCCCACACTCTCCCATCCCTTTCCTAACTCATTTGACCTCGGTCATGGACCTATGCATATTTCATGCATATATCAAACCAGTAACCCATGAAGTTGATATGTGTTTTCCTATGAAGATAGCATATCTATACTTGCAAAAGCCATGTTGTGCCTTACCAAATTGTGGATGTTTCCATTCCCTGAATTATATTGTGATTTTTGGTTGTCCTCACCTTGCTCGAAACTGAGTGGAAGCTGGTTGAAGAAGAGGTTTGTCAGGCCCATGGTTGAAGAAGCGGGTTGTCAGGCTCGTGGTTGAAGAGGCAGGTTGTCAGGCCTATGGGAAGCTCTCTCCAAGTGAGAGAGTTTGTTGGGAAGTGATTTTCTCCTAGAGAGAGTCCAGCACCAGCTACGAAGCACTGAGAATTCCTAATTCGGCCTATTGCTAAGACCCTGAAAGGGGAAGTAGACCAGTCGATGGATTATGGAATAGTGAAAGTGAATATTCCTGGGGTGGAACAAGCATGTGGGGAATGAGAGTTCGTGAGTAGTGGGAGTAAGAAGGATCTTTGAGAGAATCATTCTAGTTGCACTGTGCAGTTTTCTATAACCTCAGCCTAGTCTAGGATCCCCTTGCCCTAGGTGGAGCTTAGTCCCAGCTCGGGGGTGACCCACTACTGAACATGATGAGCAGCATGGTCTAAGGCTGGGAGGTTCATGGAAGGTCTACACATAGTTGGTGGATCTCAATTAAAATATAAGTATTCATTCCCTATTCATTCACATGGTATGTATTTATATATGTTGTTACATCTATGGTTTTGTATGAATTATTGCATGTATGTTTTTACTGTTATTTTGCATCATTTTTTGTATTAGCATAATATGTTGTTTGTCTATGGTTTTAATTATAGTTAAATGATAATTGTTATTTCTACGAGATAGCATGGCCCGACCTAGGTGGTCTGGGGTGTTAAAACAAATTGGTATCAGAGCATAGAGAGAGATGTTCGGAAATGACATTGTCTAGCCTGTTGGTGGTTGGGGACGTTACAGTTAACCTCTGTGATATTTCTATTATCTGTTGTTGTTACATTTGATTTTGAAGTAGAACAGATGGATGTGAAGACAGCATTCCTACATGGGGATCTGAAAGAAGAAATCTATATGAAGCAACTAGAAGGATTTGCTATGAAGGGAAAGAAGGAGTTGGTATGCAAGATGAAAAAGTCCCTGTATGGTTTAAAACAATCACCAAGGATGGGGTATCAAAACTTTGATACTTATATGTTGGGACTTGGTTTCACAAGAAGAAAAGAGGATCATTGTGTATATTTTAAATTAATTGGTGATCATTTGATTTATTTGGTCTTGTATGTGGATGACATGTTGTTGATAGGAAACAACAAGGAGATTATCCAGGATGTAAAAACTCAGTTGTCCTCTAAACTTGACATGAAGGATATTGGTGCTTCAAATTTCATTTTGGGCATGGAAATTAAAAGAGATCGGAAAAAAAGAAACTCTGGTTAAATCGGAGAAAATGTGTCGAGACAATATTGCAGAGGTTTAATATGCAAGAATGTAAACTAGTCAAGGTTCCTATTTCTGTTGGTGTACAGTTATCTTCAGATCAGTGTTCCAAGACACAGGAAGAGGAGGAGGACATGTCTCATATTCCATATGCGAGTGCAGTTGGCAATTTGATGTATGCAATGGTCTGTACTAGACCAGACATCGCACATGCAGTGTGAGTTTTGAGCAGGTATATGTAAAAATGAGGGAAGGATCATTGGATAGCAGTAAAAAGGGTTTTCAGGTATTTGCGTGGAACTGCTAGCTATGGATTGTGCTACCAATGAATATTGGGATTGGAAAGATTGTTGGATATACATGGATTTGTGAATGTAGACTGGGCTGGAAATCTGGATCATAGGAGATGTACAATAGGGTATGTGTTTAACCTGTTTGGAGGAGCGATAAGTTGGATGAGCAAAAGACAGGTTGTAGTGGCACTTTCAACTACATAAGTTGAATACATGGCAGCCACTCATGCAAGTAAGGAAGTAGTATGGTTACAAATATTATGCTCAAGTATTGGGTTGGTACAACAAGTTGTAAGGATAGATTTGACAATCAAAGTGCAATTTTTCTAGCGAAGATCACGGCTTATCATTCAAAGACAAAGCATATTGATATTCAATATCACTTTGTGAGAGAAATGGTTGAAGAAAATAAAGTTTTGTTGTTGAAGGTGGACACTTTGAAGAATGTTGTAGATTCATTAACAAAATATGTGAGCACTGAAAAGTTCTCTTGGTGTAGAGGATCCATGAGCATTGCTACCCTGGATTGTTGACTATGTAACCATGTAACCCCCTGTATGCAAAGAAAACAACAAGTGGGAGAATGTTGGGTAATTGTTATATTCTTTACAGGATTAGTTGTAACATCATGATTCTAACCCTTATGAACTATATGTATTATGTAAATATGACTTAGGCTCGTGAGCCAGTAAAGTTGAAAAGGGGCCCAAGCACCTAGGAAATGTAATACTTCATATACATTAATAAAATACACCATTGGTTGCAAGACCAACAAGGAAAAAATAGATAGGGGGCTATGATTCCACGAGAGAGGGGGCTTGAGGGGATTAGTCTTTTTATTATTATTTATTTACCTATAATTGATTTTATGGAGAAAAGGGGTTACATGAGCTTCTTAAGAGGGATGCCATGTGGCTCTTGTATTCGTGTGATTTAAACATCCCTTGGGGGCTTCTTTAGGTCTTCTTCTTCGTCTTCTTCCCCTGGTTCATTTTGTTCCCTTGTTCTTTTTTCCTCTTCACTCACTATTGCTTGTTCGTATGCTATTGGGTTGAGCATGGAAATGAATGACATGAAGAGGAGAGCCATTGATGAATGGTTGTAATAATTATTGATCATTCCAGAAAGGAATGGATTCATGTTTGCATGATCTTGATGGAAGTTCTGATAGAACTCTCCATAGTTGCAAGTCCTAAGAGTCCTAGCAGGGAGATACTTAACCAGGTGCATTGGAGCCTTGGAAGGAGATGGAAATCCTGAGAGACTATGTGGAAGAGAAGGGGGTCCATTCTCTTGGGGTTATGTAGGCTGAGTAGAAGAGAGTTGGTGTACTTGGATTGTTGTGAGTGTTGAAAGGATTGTGATACCTTGAGTGTTGAGAGGCCTGTTAGTTATGAGACTTATAATAGTTCAGATTGAACTTTCCAAAGCTGAGAACCCTTGGAGTTCCAGTATGGATATTTCCTGACTAGTAGCACTGGAGCCCTGGAGAGAAATGGGACAACCTGAGGAACTGCATGGTAGAGAAGGGTGTATGTTTATTTGGGTGGTGCGGGCTAAGGGGGAAAGAGAGCTGAGAATTCAGGTTTTGTTGTTTTGTTGGGAAAACTGAGAGCTAGTTAGCCAACTACTGTTTGTTTAAGATTTGGCCTAGGACCCTTCCTTGTGGATTCATAGCCCTGGCTTGGAGGTGACCTGTAGTTGAGAGTAAATGAACAACAATGTCTATGGTTGGGTGGAATGTCCTTGGCCTACATCTAGTTGGTGAATGTTTCCTTGAAAGATAAGTTCTCTCTGTGTTTTATGTATAATTTTATTTCAATTTGTATTTAGTTATCCCTGAGATATGTATTTTTAATGTGCCTATCTGTTGATTATCTGTTGTGTATGGCATGTTGCTTACTTATTTATTTTGTAGCCGGGAGCTTGTCTTATGCATGTGGTGTGCATGCTTCTAACATTGTTGAGAAGTCCTTTGTTTTAGAGATAAGATCAAAGAATTGAGTCTTGGGACTACAACGTGCCCTGCCTGTGGGTCGCTGGATGTATTGCAACCATATATAGTGGCATAGCCCATCCTGTGGGTGGTTGGGTATGTTACATTTTGGTATCAGAGCTTCTGGTTGAAACACCGAACTGGTATGGGCTAGGTCTGTTGGTAAGAGTCTCGTGGTTGAGATCATTTTACGACCTTGAAGTCGAAAATCTCAGTAGGAATGGCATTGTAGAGTCCGCGCACAAGCCAGAGCATTAGAGTTCCTTTGTAATGGATCGTGGGATCATGACCATCCCTTTTGAATTCAGGAATGATCACCACCATGAGATCAAAGAAGAACTGGAGCGGGGATTGCCTGATAGAGGCGAAATCAAGAAATTGGGAAGATTACGTCCCAGTCGTCAGATCTAGCTGATCAATCATTAATCGTTGATTGAATCCAAGCACGAAAGGTAATACTTCAGAACTTCACCGCTTCGGAAATCTTGGTAGGCATGCAAATCTTGAACTGTCGAAGGCCATATTTTTGAAGTCATGTCAGCTATCTGATCTGATGGGAGGCACGGAGGGATCTTTGTCATTGATAGTGGTCAACCAGTGTTGACCACTTCGGGGATTTTCACTCTGGGAGTTTTAAACCTTGTTGAACTGGTATAACTCGAAGTCCCAGAGCACCAGAGTCTCAAAGTCTCGTCGATCATTAGATGGAGCGGTGGACTTCAAGAGTGTTTAGGACCATCAGATATAGCAAGTATTTGGAAGTATGGCGGCCGTCTGGAGCGATAAACCCTGAAGCCAAAGCTAGAGTTAATTACAGTCATTGGTTGTGGGAGGAGTGTGAGTCATCAATTTCAATTCGGCATTCATCTATGCGAGAGGTAGCAAGTATTAGACTTGGGAAACTTTTGAAACCTAGAATCCTAAATTTGATTGATGACGTGACTTATGCCAGATGCAAAACATGTCCTCCAGTTTTGGTACCTTTTGGACCCTAATATGTTTGTTTTTTTGTGACACGTGGCACACGTGCCATGTGTCCACGTCAGCTTGGGTGACATTAGCATGTAGTGTCAGCTTAGGAAGTATGTGAGTCCATGGGTTTCCAGGTTTCTACCAATGAAATGTGTCAAAGCCCAAAATCATTAAGGCATGCAGTTTGTCAATCTAATATCCCTTCAGGACCTTTCTCAATCGTTAAATCAAGCAGTGGAAGGATGGCGTAATCACTTCAGTAGATATCACTCCTGGGAGTTGAGTGACTCGAGATTTGAAATTTCCTAGAGTCCCAGAGTAGAGAATTCACATGGTCTGTTGATCTAAGACCGTCTGGGAGTTCTTGTGACCATTGGATCCAGAAGAGGGAGCAGAGGTAAGTACATCAGAGGATTGCCACTCTGGGGAACTGGAAGAATCAGGAATATAAATACCTCAAAGCACCAAATTTTTGAATTGGTTGAGTGCCTTCCGTCTCAATGCATGATTAAGTTGTATTCATTGATCTCATTGAACTCTCTAGATGAGGGCAGGACCGTCAATTCGACGGGAGATTAAATATGGATTGTCTATTTTTTCTACTGGAGTTATTAAAGGCTTCGGGGAAGTGCAACTTCGAGGGAAAACAGAAGTTGACAGGGGAAAAAAGTCGAAGGCCTAAGTCTTGAGGACTTGGTCCCAGTGCTCATCTCATGCTAAGGTAAAAAGGTCTTGGAATTAAACCAACCCTTGGACTTGGTGTGAATGAAAGATCCTATGTAGAAAAACACAGAGAGGGGCTCTAAAGGGTGATTAAGCCCACGGTTTCGATCCATGGTCACATGGAACTTGTTTTGAAGGAAGCACCTCTGCAGTTCTCGATTTTCTATATTAGCTAAGGGGGTTGAAAGTGGTTTTTCAGGGAGCCCTAACTTTCATCTCTGATATCCGATTGGGGAAAGAGTACAGTCATTGGAAAGATTATTCATAGGATTTAGGGGAAAATAACAGGGATCTGTTATAATATGAAGATTGATATAATTTTTTCTTCGTGAATTAAATAGAAAAGGTACCTGTAAATTTAATTGAAAATTTTTGTATGATATGTATAGTTCTAACAAGATGGTTGCTTGCAGGTTTGTCAGGATTAGAGGTATAACTAGATCAATTCAAGAATAGGATCATATGTTAGGGTCATGGAGGAATGAAATTGCTTACAAAAGTTGGATGAGGTAATAAAGAGCTACAGAGAAAGTAATGGAAAGTGGATAAAGAACTCGAGAAGAGCATAATAGAAGAATTATTATGTTGATACTCCAGAATGCGAATAAATTGTAGGTACTACAAAAGAAATAATCCTCACTTGGGACATGAAGCTAGCAGGTGAATAATGTCATTAATGGGCATAGAAAGGAAAAGTAAGGCTCCATAGTCTTGAAGGTAGAGATGTGTAGACAGTTGCAAGCTTGATGTGGAAGAAAACAAAGAGCTTAATAGGTGGTGTGTGAATAATATCTATGCATCGAGCATAGGATTTCCAGGGAAGGATTTGTTAGATATGACTTATCTACTTGTCTAAAATTACTTAGTGAAATAAATACACTTCTAATATCAGAGTTCACAGTGGAAGCAGGAATCCAATGCAAAGAAATTGGAATGCTCTCTCACTTGAAAAGAGGCACTGAATGAAAATGGATATCCATTGGGGAATGTTACTAAGTGGGAAAGAATGGCCTAGTGGAACGTGGCTGGAAAAGTGTTCAGACCCAGGGAACCATAGTGCAGATGAGCAGAATGGGAGAACACAAGGAAGTAAGGATCTGGAAGAGTTCAAGGACAACCAAATACAACATAAATAGATAAATAAATAAGTGAATTGAAACATAAATGCACTAGAGTGCATGAGGCATACAATGAAGTTAAAATGCATAGGCATTAGTAGGCATGCTGACAGTAAATGCTTGGTGCATATGGATATGTAATTTTTCATATGTACATGCTTGGATATGCATATAACATGTTGGTGAACTTAGAATAGTCTATTATTATGAAATAATGTTTGATTATGACTAACGATGGATTATGTATTTAGGAAAAATGATATAGCAGAGTTAAAGATGTGAATGTTGTTGTTGCTTATGATTTCCATATAGGTGAAGAGCCATGAGGGTGGCAGGAATGGTGATCAAAATGATGAAGGAGGAAGCCTGTGAGATTCTACAAATATTAGTTGGTCAGATAGAAACAACTAGGTTGATAACCACCAGGCAGATATGCCTTTAGTTTTGTTGATGCATACATGTTGAAGGGGATTGATGTAAGAATTCCCTCAGCTAATTTCAATATTTAAATTGATACGTAATGGCCAAAGGCCTAGAGTATGAAAATGTTGTTGATGCTAGAATACATTTAGATAAATGTTTGTTGCATATTATTTTATGTGTGGTTATGGGATCATAACCAGTTCAAGTCAGGAGACATACTCTTGATATAACAATGAATATCCATACATCTAGTCATGTGTGAGACCATAATATGGTTGGATATCAAAGAGCTATAGCGCTATATGAGTGTTCAATGTTATCTATTGTATATCTTGTGTTTGGACTGCAACCTCTTTGCCAACATTGAAGAGAAGGATTATATTCTTGGTGTTGTGTTTGGGTTGGAAAGGAAGGTATCCAAATAGTTAGGCAAGCAGTAGGAAGTGTGTGGATGATGTGTTGAGTCATTGGCCAGACCTTCCAACTCATCATGGTTGAATGCATGACATAGTTATGCGATATTATGTAGTCAATACATGGATGCAATGTGTATATGTGGCCATGGGTATTGGCACATTGATTGCTATCTTATTAATTGTTGCATTATTAAAAGTCTATGTGACTGATAATACATGTGTATGTAATGATGAGTTCATTCCAATTGATATTTGGATTAATAGAAGTAATCGAATTGTAGTTGTAAGCAATTATGAGAGCACTTTGTGATTTTGTTTTGAATCGTTTCCATGAATATATATATATATATATATATATATATATATATATATATATATCTTGTACATGAGATATTGACAATATATTTTGCAAAGTAATGTTTAAATTGCAGGAGGAAAGGGTCTTGGATATGGAAATGTTGTAATCCCATAAAAGGACCAATGCCTATTGTTGCAAGAGACAAATTGTTATGAGCAAAAGCTCATGTCTATAAGTTTTCTT
>JASDQU010105193.1:16692-28033 GCA_032191745.1 Picea mariana
TAATACGATACAGTAATATGATTCTTTCTTATAAAGCTTGTTGTGTTTTATTGTATGATTCCTTGATCACATACATAGGTTTATATTGAGTTTATTCTATTATTATCACTTTGGTTGGTTGCGTTCTTTTGCAGGATCATCATTGTATGAGTGTTGGAATGGATCTAGGATGGAAATAGTGAGAGGAAACAACGTTTAAATGATATGTCACTTATCCCTCTTTATTTAGTAAATTAAATACTTAAAACTTAAGGAAATTGTCATGTTCTGGTGTGCTTTGTTCTAGATCTAGGTGGATCTAGGGAGATCAGTTAGTGTCCGCACCTACTAATTTATCCAATAACAGCTACGGCAATACATAAGGTCCTTACTTGGAATTCTATTAGTAGAAGTACTTGTTTCCCATACACTAGCTCATAAGGGGTATACCAAGTGGTGTTTCTACAGGTGGTTTGATATGGCCACAAAGCCTCTGGAAGCCTATCAACCCAATCCCAATGATGCATTTGAATAGTCTTGGTTAAGATAGATTCTAGAAATTTTTTTGTGGACTCTACCTGACCATTAGCTTGTGGGTGGTGTGGATAAGACATGCAGTGGTTAATCCCATATTTCTTCTATAGTTCTCTCATCATCTTGGAAGTGAATGAGTGCTGGTATGTAATAATTTCACGAGGAACACCAAAGAGGGTAAATATGTCTTCATAAATGAATTCGACAACAGATTGTTCTGTAGCCCTAAATAGGGATTTTTCCTCGACCCACTTGGTGACATACTCTGTACAAACCAAAATATATTTTTTCTTATGGGACATGGGTGAAATTGGTCCTACAAAGTCAAGGGTCCATTTCTCGAAAGGTTCTATCATAACTTGGGAATGCAAGGGAATTTCATCAGCTAATGTGGGTCTTCCTATCCTTTGACAACTATCACAACTCCTAACATACTTAGAAACATCCTTGAAAATGCTAGGCTAATAGTAACCTGAATGTAACACCTTATATGCTGTACGTTTGTTATAAAAATGGCCACCACATGGTCCATCATGACAACTTCGTAGGATTTCTGGTATCTCATCTTCTCAGACACATCTACAAATAATCAAGTTTGGACTAGTACGGAAAATCTCATGACCAACCCAAGAGTAATTGGCACTTTGCATAATAATTCTATGCTTTTCATGAGGTGACAAATGAGACGGTAACTTACTAGTAGCCAAATAGTTTTCCATATTCACAAACCATGGGGTATTTACAGAGAGGGAAAAAAGGTGTTCATCTGGGAAACTATCATGAATGGGAATATCATCATCCTCATTTTTTATGCGTGAAAGAAAAACAACTACCAAATTTTCCTTTCCAGGTCGATCAAGAATGGTGATATTAAACTCTTGCAATAGTAGGAGCCACCTAGTCACTTGACCATTAGTAATGGGTTTATTCATGATAAATCTAATGGCAGAGTGATCTGTATGTACAAATACTTCGTATCCTATAATGTAGTGGCGAAAATTATTGATAGCATGAACTACTTCCAAGAATTCCTTTTCGGTAACTGTATAGTTTAAATTGACATGGGACAAGTTCTTTCTCACAAAATAAATGACATAGGACTGTTGGTCTTATTTCTTCCCTAATAATCCTCCTATGGCAGTGTTGGAGGCATCAATGGATATGTGAAATGGGAGAGCCCAATTGGGCCCTCTAAGAACTGGTGCCACATACAACTTAGCTTTCAGAGTTTCAAAGGTGGTTTGACACTGCTTAGTCCAAAGAAAATCAACATCCTTTATTAACAATCCAAACATGGGTGAAACAATCTTTGTGAAGTTTTCAATAAACTTCCAGTAGTATCCGACATGTCCAAGAAAGATTGTCACCTCTTTTTGAGTCTTGGGGGGTGGAAGTATGATGATGATATCAATCTTAGTAGGATCTACTTTAATCCCTTTATATGAAATGTGATGTCCTAGAACCACTCCTTCAGTCAACAACATTTTACATTTTTCATGACTTAAAGACAGGTTCATTTCTTGGCATACGATAAGGATTTTTTTCTAAATTAACTAAGGCTTCCTAGTAAGTATTTACATATACTGTGAAGTCATCCATGTACACCTCCACACAATCATGAATAATATTAGCAAATATCCCTAGTACTTCTCATTGAAATGTGGCAGGAGAATTACACAATCCAAATGGTAAGACCCTATAGGCATAGGTGCCCCAAGGAAAAGTAAAGGTAGTCTTGTCCTGATCCTCAAGTGCTATGAGAATTTGATTGTACCCTCTATATCCATATAAAAGGGAGAAATATTTATTTCCAGACAGGATATCCAAGACTTGGTCAATGAAAGGAAGAGGAGAATAATCCTTCAAAGTGGCCTTGTTAAGCTCCCGGAAATCAACAAAAATTCTCCATTTCCCGGTCGCTTTTTTTGGAACCACTACAAGTGGGGATACCCATTTACTGTCAAAGATGGGATAAATAAATACAACATTCAATAACTTTTGGATCTCCTGTTTTACTATATCTTTGAGTGTTGGGTTCATCCTTCTCTAGGGTTTCCTAACATGTGTTACTTCCCCCTGGGTATATATGTGATGGATACATGTTTAAGGGTGTATACCCTTCATGTCAGTGTATTCCCAGGTGAATGCCCCTGATTGTTCTTTAATGATACTTACTAACTATTTTTTTTGGTCTGCATCTAGTCCAGAATTTATATGTAGAAGTTTCCCTGGACTAATCTCGTAGGGCATAGTATAAGATGTGGTAGACTCGTCTATCTCGAAGATGAAGGATTTCGAAGACAAAATCAATGGGTCCAATTGTTCCTAAAATTATTCC
Source organism: Picea mariana (assembly GCA_032191745.1). Classification (NCBI taxonomy): domain Eukaryota; kingdom Viridiplantae; phylum Streptophyta; class Pinopsida; order Pinales; family Pinaceae; genus Picea; species Picea mariana. The sequence goes on from JASDQU010105193.1 coordinate 19,544, forward strand.
CCAAACATGTACTCAAATTGGGGAAAATATTGTGGAAAATCAACACACGTGATAGCAGAAATAAATTAGTTTAGCACATTTTCCATTGTGTGCTTCTGAAGTGCCCAGGAATGATCACTTGGCAACACAGATTCTTCCTAGTCCTCATTCTCATATGTACATTCAAGCCACCATAGATTCTCCATGATAGGTTGAGTTGGTGGATATATGGTGAGCTTCTAGATAGAGAGTCCATTTGAAATGGTCATTTCTCCCTCTCTACAACCAATAAATGCATTGGCTATGCCTAACCAAGGTCTTCCCAAAATAATGGGATGGCCTTTGGTAGGATCCTTTGAGTGGATGACAATAAAGTCTAATGGGTACTCCCATGAGGCTAAAGTAACTATGATATCATCCAAGATTCCTTCAGGTATAACCCTGGTCTTATCTGCTAATTCCAAAATGGTTGGGGTAGGTATAAGAAGAGGTTTAACTATAATTCCTACAAGGTAGTAATGGTCATAACATTGATGGATTCACCTAGGTCTATAAGAGTGTTCCCAATGGAAACCTCATTAATGTTTATGGTCACTATAGGGTTTCCCAGGTTCCCATATTTTTATACCTTAGGCTACTTTGGTATGTACTTAGAAAGTTCTCCTATCAAATGTACTGTGGGAGGATCCTTCTCCTTCCTCCCTGGCTTCTTAATACACAATTATTTGACCACCTTACTGTAGATTGGAATATCCTTGATGGCTTGTAGCAAGGGTATCTTGACACAAGTGTTCTTCAATTCATTCAAGATGTCAAATTCTGGTCAGGTGGTAGGTTTCTCGATTACTAATCTTTCTATATAAGGAGAGGCCTTCGTAATTTGTGAAGGTTCAATTTGGGGAAGCTTGGGTTCTTGGTCCTTAGGAATAATAACATATTCCCACCTAGTATCATCCGTGGGTTGTTTGGGGGTTTCCTCTTTTTCTTCTTCCTGTATGACTACTGAAGGTATCTGTCTGTCCAGAACTTTTCCCGACCTTAGTTGAATCTCCTGCAATGGAACAGAAGAAATAACATATGTCGGGAAGGCCTACATATCAACATTGTGAAGAGGTTGAGTGGGATTATTATTGGGATTGGGCACTGGTTGTGCCAGTAATAATGTTGGTCTTGGGGATCTTGCATTTTGATATTGTTGTGGAATATGAGGTAAAGGTGCTGGAACAAAACCTGGCAAAAGCTACGGTATGTTCGGTGGAAACTGGGGGTAAGGATAGTTGGTCATAGAGATAGGTGGAGCTTGATGGTTCCCTTGGTTATGCACTCCTCTCCATACTTGAAGCCAAGGATGGTGGTACTTTGTAGACTAGTTTTTCCAACTCGGTGAGTTACACAATTGTGGTTGTTGATAATAGGGTGGAACTTAAGGTTGTAGATCCAGGTATGTAGGTTAATTCCTAGGCTTCCATGGCCTCCTAGATGCATAAGAGGACTCCCCAGGATCCCCACTTATATATATGGCTAACAAACCAGGCAATGACGAATTTTTTTTAGTTGAGTGGTATTCTGTGCAGAAGCCACAAATTGAAATGTTATCTAATGGGCATTTCTTTGAGGAATGCTTCCTCCTGCATCTTGGAAAAAATATGCTCATTGCAGCATTTTCCCCCTCCTATTTCTTTTTAATATTCAGGGTGTCCAACTAGGAACCTATTGTGCTTAAGATATTTATCTTGAAGTTATCTAGAAGGTTCCCTATGTCTACTCTTGTGATACCACATGAACTAACTGGTTTTAAGTTTCTACTATAAGGATCCTAAACATTCTTCCTTGTTTTAGCTCTACTCGAATAATTCTTACACATTTCATAGATTTTAACAAATTGTTTATGGGAGATGTCACATGATGCCACCAGGTTAAGTATCTCTAGGTATTCCTTTGAATTCCTTTAAGGAAAATATCCCTAATTGCATAATCTGGAAGGTCATGGTATTTTGATTTCTGTGAGATATAGGCAAACCGTTCCATATAATCCTCGAGATTCTCATCCTCTAACTGTTGGATTTTGAAAATATCATTACGAGAATCCTTAGATTTGCAGTAATCTTGGTACTTCTTAAGGAATATATCTTTCATGGATTCCCAAGATCTAATACTGGATTCTCCCAACCCCATGAACCATCTTAGTGCAGAGTCCTTCAGGGTGGCATGAAATGGTTTTAGTTTTTGGGCATCTTGTAAGTAGTTGTAGCTCCTACACAATATGTCAAACTCAAATAGGAAGGTATCCAGGTCTTCACTGCTTTTACTGTAAAAGGTGGGCAGTGTTGAGAGGGGAATATTTTTCATATTGACATTCTTTGTGGTGTCCAAAATTGGAAATTTGAAGGTGGTTTCGGTTTGGTTTCCAACTTCTTATCCCTCCTCGTGTCTTACATTGTTATGATCCTCATGATCATCCATATTGGGTTGGTTTCCAAAAAGAGAGTACCTAGATGGTTTTATCCTCGAAGAGAAAAAAGTATCCCAATGTTCTTGTTTAAGAAGGGTATCCCTCTGATGGGAAGGTCTTCCGACTGCTTGGATGTTTGGGACTCTACTTGAGCTGGTTGAGATTATTGGTGCCAAAGTTTCTATTTCAATTTGAGAAACAATTATATTGGCTGAACTACCAAACAAAGTATTTACCTGTTCAGGATCTATGATATCTACAAAGTTAGGGTCTCTTGATGGTGGTAAGAAAAAAAAGGTTGTGTTGGTTGGTTCTACAGGAGGCTCGAGTGGTATTGCCTCCTGTTCCACTATTATTGGTGCTTCAACTTTTTGTTCTGTAGTGCTCCCCGTTTTAGTCTCTTCAGAGAATTCTTTAGCTCTTTGGGTTGAGCTAGCTCCTTCTTTTTGGTATCGGTCTACGGAGTTTATGAGTGGAATGTTCCTTCCCCTGAAAAGGTCGGAAGGAACCTTGGTCGAAAGTTCTGATTTGGTTCTAATGTATCTACCCTTTGGGTCGCTAGGTCTATTCATGAAAGAAAACAAAAAAGAAAAAATACCATTTGGTTTGGGGGAACTTGCTATAACAAATGCACAGGTTCTTACCTCTCGTCTTAAAGTTCCCCTGTCACCAAACTAATGCTAAGGTTTAGAAATGATATATGTCCTAATTATTTCCTACCTTGAGACAACTCCTCGGTAATGATGCCAAAAATGATCGGTGTTCTATATGCACTAAAAACCCTTAATTAAATTGTCAACCCAGGGTAAGTAAACTTAGAGTTGTAGCACTATATGTGCCAAGGCAGAAAATCTAGGGGAAATATAATGTAACTAAGGAGATGCTCTATCTGAAGGTTAATCTACTTAAGCAAAGATTATCATTGAGAAAACCCTATCAAGGAACTTTAACTTTTACCCTAAGCAACTTTTAAACAATGGATCGATGGATTGTTCCTAAAGAAGCAAATGAAAACCCTACTTTTAACAAGTTAACCTATTTAATCTAATGAGAAAAAACAATTCATTTATTCAATATATTCAACTTAATGAGCAATAACAACATCAAATTAATCTAATCAATCTATTTAACTCAATGAGCAACAACAAGTAAGAAAGTAAACAATTAAACATGTAACCTATTAAAACTTTTTCAACAAGTAAACTAATAAAAACTACTCAACAAGTAACTAATCAAAACTATTCAGCAAGTGAACTCTATTCTTAAGATAAATTCATAATTACTTCTAATCTGCAAAAGTAAATATTAACCTATTTAATTAAAATCATCATGACAATATTCAAAGATTAATCAACAACTATTCTTAATCTACAATAGAAAGAAACTTACGAGTATGACATGATTATGATATCATGATTATGTCTTCGGTGTCTTATGACATCACGATGGCATCTAATGATTAGTGATAGCTCAATATGAATGAATTCAATATTAACTTCTATAGAGAAATGAAAGGTATGAATCAAGCAATCTAACGAGAGCTTAACCATCATAGAAGAAATATCAACTATCCTGAAAATCCACGTGATCTCTCAATTTATGCATTAATCATCAATCATAAGAAAACACTATTCTAATTAATTCAAATGCACTCTTATGCTAATGTAAGAAAAATCATAATATTATAAAATCATAACTAAAAACTTAACACGAACTCAAACTTCTAATTAAATTTGCAATTAAATCTAGAACAGAAATTTCATAAAATAAGATGAGCTAATCCTATTATTAAAAATTCAAATTGTAAGTTAAAATGATTATAAAAATAGAATTCAAATTCTACTTCTACCTCAACATACTACACCAAAATTGATAATCAAACTAGATAATCAAACTGAGAATTAAATGCATAAAACTCACAACTATTAATCCATTGAAACTTTGCCAAAGAAACTATGTACTTTGTTTTAGCTATTCTATTTTAACCTGCAAAAATTCAATTTAAGATTTAACACACAACAAGTTTAGTACCTTGCAATCCATTTACTAACGATTAAAAATACACAACATATTAACAACTATCTCCTACAAGCAACCTACAAAAAGGAAATTCAACAATTAAATGATGAACAACAAACACACAACATGTAAAATGATAAAAAAACATATAACAAAAAATAAAGGAAATGATAATTGCACAACTAAAATAAAAAATTTATCTATCTAAGTATTCACCTAGACCACTGGTGGCCCCCCCAACAGGTCGTGGTCACTCCTCAAAAACAAATCATGAGCTAAATCAACATGATTCTAGCATTAAATTAAAAAACACAGTCTAGCACAAGTTTGCGGAAATGTCTGAGTTTACACAACAAAACTATTCTAACAATCCTTAACACTTTGTCTGACCACCGCTGTGGTATTTATAAGGATGAAAACCCAAGAGGTCGACCACTGGAAGGGTTGACCTCCTCTAAAAATGTCAAATTCCATTAAATATGCTATAACTTCCTTTGTCTTTTAGAAACTAAATGATCCACTCAATGATCAACATAAATGCTTAATCTGAGATGTCAAGAGGTTAATAGATGGATGCCATGAGGGTGAACAAAACCCATGTCGCCGATTCACCCAAAACAAGCCACCAATGTAACAACTGCCAAATCGCCCACGCTCTTAGTGCTGGATGCAATGCCAGATGAAGTACTGGACGCAGTGCCGAATGGAGTACCAAACAAGCTACTAGATGGAAAAACACATTGCGAATTTTCCCTGTGACACACAGATCATGCATTAGATTCTCATAATCATTAAATAGATTTGAATTAAACTTAAAACAATAAAAAAACATCAATTTCACATACCTGGTATAAAGCTATGATGAATCGATATAAAAATCCTTCAAAACTTCTTCAAAATGGTTAAATACACATATAATACTAGTCAAAAAGGATTTAATCATCATCATTAATTAACCAAATCATGATCCTAATAGGAAGTTTCAACATTTTACAAAATACCTAAGGTGACAGAGAAACAGGGGAATGATCCCCCAACTGAATGATCTGCTGGCTTCGAATATATCTCTTGGTGCACTAGGTGACCAACTCCTTACAGTTGAATACTTTTGGGAGACAACTTGCGCATGCAATTTCAGATGTCCAGATTACTTCCTTCTGGGCAGAAGGGGATGAGTAGTAGGAATATGCTCTAGATCACTGAAAAATCTGGTCCTCATGCCTGAAAATATTCAATGTATCTCCACATAACTATTGTTGAGTTGCTACCATAAGTTGACAAGAATACTCCTTTTCTCCATATAATGTTTAAAATGAATGCTTGAGAGGGATAATATAATCCTTTGTAAATCTTGGTTTAATGTGTTTTAATAAGAGATCTCCTCAAGCGCTTCTCTTATTAATGAAAATCCTTTCAAACCTGCATGATGAGTTGTTAGCATTTAAATCATAATAAATGCACACTGGGAAGAGCGTGAGGGTGGAGGGGAAAAATGAGAGAGAAATAGGATTTGAGACTTTTGTGAACATGGGAATCTGGGAACCCGCAAGCCTGCGATATACAGAATGTTCAAAATCGACTAAGTATAGGACACCGTGGTGGTCGATCAAACTCATCGTAGGAGGAATGAGACTTGGAAGTTCAGGGAGTTCAGGGGTCAAAATGTAGATTGCAAAACTTTTGGATGCAAAATGTATATCACAGAACATGAGGTATGAGAGTTCAACCTCGCCAACCCGAGAACCCGTGATCATAAAATCAACTAAGTATAGAACAACATGACCGTCGATTGAACTTGTGATGTGAGGTTATGGATGGAGGTGAGGATTTGTATGTCCCCTAACCCAGGAACTCGTCGTTCTGAAAAAATGACTAAGTATAGAACTAGAAGGGGAAAGTAGAAGGGACAAAAGAAAAGGAAAAAAAAAACCGGGTAAGTATAGAAGAGGGAAAAGAAGGGGATAAAAGAATTTGGGAAAATAGAAAAGGGGAAGGAAATTTTGGAAGTGAGAAATGACCTCAACATAACTATCTTATATTCCTATAATTGGAAGTAATTATTAACACCAATGATTTGAAACCTACCCCATCCACTCTTATGGTAAATGTTTCACTTCCTAAATCATCATCGAAATATATTAAGGTCCTTACATAAAAATGAACCATGTGCTTTGTGCAATACTTATGGTCATTATTATCATCATTGTCCTAAAATACCCTAGTTTTGTGATGGCCTTGCCATCATTCATTGTTTGGAATTCTCTCCTAAGGGGAAACCAACACCTATAGTGGATGATCTCACACTTATATGAGAAAGGGTTTTTCAGACCCAAGATAAACCAATTGGGGAAATTATCCCTCCTATGATTAAAATTGATGAGAATACCATGCAAATCCTTTATCTCTCAACCTCCATGGGATAGAGAATGTTGGAAAATGATTCATTTTCCTTTATTTTACATCAGAGAATAGCTTGTATGCATAATGTCTCCTTGGTGTCAACATCGATGAAGCCTTCATCCACTAGTCTTATGTCTACCATTGTAGATGTATCGTATGTGAACCACACCTTCAATTCCCATGGCATTGATATTGGATTCACTCTCCCATATTCCACCACCTCATCTGGTAGTGTAGATTCTCATATCCATGTTTTTTATTCAGATGAAGACATTATAGATTTCCTCACATCTCCATATTACCCCTGAGATGATATGAATCATCATTCTTTCTTCTTACCTCAACAATCTAGTCCCTCTGACTAGTATGCTACCAAATCAAAATATTTTATTCCTCATAGTAAAGTTGGCTACTTCAAGGATCCTACACCTACATCGGATGGATAACATTTTTCATTCCCATAGAATCTAGCATACATAACCATTTATACATAAAGGTTGGAAATACACATTTTCCTTTCCAACACTGCATCCATACTGCATATGTATATATCCATCTATATACCAATTCCTAATGGTGTCCATCACTCTACAATTGTTGCATGCTCATAGAATGCGACATGAAAAAAGAAAGGGGCATAATGCAAAGGTAGTATGTCCCCCCTAGAGCCCTCCAAAAGGGAATTCTCATAATTTCTTGCTCTAATACTTCATCTAGAAGCCTTTTTTCCATGAAACATTTAAGTAGGTACCTTTCTGAATTTGAATTTCTATGCATTCGTTTTATTTACTTGAGCACCTTTATGCTTAGGTATTTGTTGACTTGTGTGTGGGAATTTGTCATGGATTCCCTTGTTTATCTATGGAAAGTGGTCATTTTCAGGTATACCTTTCTAAACTGGTGTTTAACATAGTTTAAATACCCTCAATTTGGTGCATTTGCCTTTCATTTCCCTTGGAATTTCCTATAGGACCACTCTCTCTTGGGTTATATTGATTAATCCATCCATATTTTGTATTTACCATCTACCTAGTGATAGAACCTTCCCTCCATGGGTGCTCTATAAAAATGACCCTTTTTTCATTTTGGTGCTCATGTTGTCTAATCCTTCTTAGGATTTAGAGTTCAGTTATTATACATCCCATAATTGAGCCTCATGAATCTCTTCTCATCATGCAGACAACTTTACCCTCCATACTCCCACATTTATGATTGGTATTTGTTGGATTATCACATATCAAAAGCCCTTTGTGTCATCCATACTATGATAATTCCTCATTTTGACACCACCATTCACCTACCTTAGAGGATATTACCTCTAATGCCTCTACCTATGATCACTTCCATTTACAATTTTTATCTTCAACATTACCATCATCTGGTTGTTTTCTTGGGCATTTGTCTCCTCGTTACCCCTTAATATACCATTTTGGCTTCCCTTATGGGATTCCTTTTGGATGTTGTGTCTTTTGACACAATGGTTAGTTCTTATCCTCTTGGCACCCCTTTGGAAATACTAGGAGGACCTTTTTCCACTTCGATGCTATATATCTCTCCTTTCCTCTTGGCACCCCTTTTGAAATACCATGAGGAATTTAGTGCCTCTCTCATAGAATTGACATGTTTTGGCATCCTTTTCC
>JASDQU010105193.1:37639-70872 GCA_032191745.1 Picea mariana
AAGATATATTATATTAATATTTATTAAATCATAACGTATGGATAATTATTTTATCCTAAGTTCTAAACATGGGGACAAGTGGGCCAAAGTAGCTCCCAACATGACAAGTGTTAAGTTGGGGACATGCATAGATATTGTTTGGACTTAGTTCATTTCCCAGTAGTATTTCCATCATTCCTCCCATCATTCAGTCATCTAGTCAATCATCCATGGGCATTCAGACACTTGTTGAGCTATCTTCCATACCTTCATGTCACTGTTCCTGAACCTGTATCCATAGCCATACTTGTTTATGTAGTTGGTTAGCTTGGGAGATGGACGGAAGAAGCGGGTTGTCAGGCCCATGGGATATTAAAGAGGCAGGTTGTCAGGCCAGTGAGAAATTCCTCTCTAGGTGAGAGAATTGTTGGGAATTGATTTCCTAAAGGTTCCAAACTGCAACTATAGTGTTTTGAGACTTCTTGTCTGACTTGTTGCTGAAGCCCAAAAATGAAGTGGGGTAGCTGAAGGACTGTTGAGTAAAGAAGGGGCACACTTCCTGGGGCGGGACATGCATGTGGGGAATGAGGGACTGTAGGCTATTAGTTTAAGTGGGCACCTATGATAGAGTCTTTCTTGTTGTCTATGAGCCATTATCTTGGTTAGGAATCCCTTTACTTGGGTGGATTTTAGTCCCAGCTCGGGGGTGACCCACTGCTGAGAGTGATGAGAAGTGTGGTCTAAGGTTGGGAGGTTCGTGGAAGGTCTACACACAGTTGGTGATGTTCTTACCAATATAAGTATAAACTATGTGATAATTTTACATGATGCATTATTATTTATGTGTTTATTTTTATGGATTATCCTGTGTATGGTTTATAACTGTGTTTATATTTATGGGTATGGATTGCATATGTTGCATGTATATGTTTACTATCATTTTCGTATGAATTTCTGTATTTACAGTATGTATTTGTCTCTTTACATTATATATATAAATTTCCGCAATATTTTTGTGTGTATATATTTTAATTGCATGCAGTTCAAAAAATTGATGTGGCATAGCTCAGTTGGATGTTGGGTATGTTACAATATGTTCCACGGAGAGAACACAAGCATTCTCTTGTGTAGAATGCCTCAGTGTGGGTGGCCGCAGATGTTATAATGTCATATCAAAGATTTGGTTTTCAACACTGAGCCTGGATGGGTCGAGCAAGTTGAGTTGAAGAAAAATTTCATACAGGATTGATTTTAAAGTGGCCAAATTTAAAGTTGCAAAGCGTCCATGGTAAAAAGTAACAGTAATGGTGCAGAATTGGGAAAAAACCCCAACTTCTGTTGTGAAATTCATGGGAAAATTGATATATTATTGATTTAATATTTGTTCTATCAAATTCAGACCTGGAATTGGTCGAATTTGAAGTTACAGTGAAGCCATGATAGTTGGAGCAAGATTAGTAATAAAATTCTCAATTCGTGACTTGATTTTGGGAAAAATTTGTTCCATAAATGTCAAACCACAGCAATTTGTTGTTGCAGAGATTGAACGGGTGTTATCAAGGTGAAATTGAATAAATTTCATAATTGCAGAATGTCTATGGTAGAAATTGGGAAAAAGTTAAGAAAAAGCCCCAATTTCTGCAGCGGAATTCACGAGGAATTGATGCGCATAAAAATGAATGTGCGCAGGTGGGCACACTAAAAAATGCATGATGCGTAGTAAAAAGCTTGTGATATGTAAAAATTGGGCACTACGCAGAAAAATATTGTTGTGTGGGTGCACACACTAAATTTTGGCGCCACACAGAAAAATGTTGGTGTGCGAGTGCGCGCACTAAACTTTGTCATTGCTCGGAAAAATGTTGGTGTGCAGCTGCACGCACTGAATTTTAACATCGCAGAAAAATGTTGATGTGCGGGTGCACGCGCTAAATTTATCATTGCTCAGTGTGCATACACATAATAAGGTGTGCACGGTGTGTACACACATAATAATGGCGCACATGTTGTGCATAGTATTGGTAGAGTGCAGAGGAGTTTGGTTGTTGCACGTGCAATGTGTGTATATGTTGTCGTGCGACAATTTAGTGAATGGTGCGCACATAATATTAGTGTGCAGTGGGGGCGTACTAAACTTTGGCATGGTGCAAAGCGTAGAGTGAAATGCATGCGGAATATCAAAGCGCGATATAGAAATTGTGTGCAATAGGTAATAGTGCAAGAACCAAAATTTTGCGCGGTGGATATTGGCGCGCGACACAAAAGTAATGTGCGCCGGTTATTAGCAGGACAGAAAAGTGATGCATAGTGGTTATAAGTGTGTAGAGCATGAATTAACTTGTGGTGTTGCTGTGCAAGTTAAATATTGGTGTATAGGTTGAAATTTGTGCATGTGAAGTCGTTTGGATGGTGAAAAATAGAGGAAAACCAACGGAATTCTGTGACATTTTATACTATTTGAATGTCATATTTTTGCAGCGCGTTTTTGAGGCCATTAAGAGTGTTTTTAGCTACTAAAGAACCATGAGAATAGATTGTAACAAGGTACATTGTGACTTTGTAGCTCAAATAAAAGAGCTCGGAGAGATCGTTCTAATGATGTAAATTGTTTGTCAAACAGAGATTTTATGAGAACATTACAACACAAACAATGGAGGGTAAATTTTAAGACCCAACTAACTTCAAAGAGCTATAAATTTCTACTCTGGAATTTGATTGAGGCGCATGAGTAGTCAATGGAAAGATATTGAACCATAGAATATAGTCGCAAAGATGAATTAAATTTTTGGGCATGTTAAAAATTCTTAATATGGAAAATAAGGTACCTGTAGCATTCCAGACCAAAAAAATTAATTGGCCTAGAACTTCAGTAGGCTGTAACTAGCAGCCCAGAACCCAGAAAAAGGTGAAACTTGGACAGAGTGTCTGATGAAGACTGCCTTACCTTCTGGGGCTACATGACCTCCCAGTCACTAGATATTTCCTTCTCTTGAGTTAGATCAACTCTTCGGGCTCCTGGTTGAACCCAAATCAAATATACAAAGGTCCCTCTTTGTTCCCTGTGTGTTGGTCCTGACAGACCCACATGATAATTTACACACGCTCCCAAAACACTAGTTTCAGGCATAATCCCCTCCTTCATACAACCCTGGGTCATGTCCTTGTCCTAGTGCACGATTACGGGCGCGGGCAAGAGTGGTTTCAAACCAACCTGCTTTTTACCCCAAAATTCTCCTCATGCTACTATGTATCCATTTTTGAATACTGTGGTTCCAATTGCGGCCCGATCTAGAATAAGAATAATTATCCCCAGTGCAAGTTATGGCCCCACTCCTATGGCCGAGAAGAGAAGTTACCCATAATCCTTCCCATCCGTCGATCTCATATCTCTTGACGCTTTCCCGCAATCAATGACTGCTATCGAATATCCTTTTCTTCCATCTATGCACAATCTCTGATCACCATGATTTGTCACCACGTAACTCCCCTCTAGATCAATGACTATCGTTGATTTCTCCTTTTGGGCTTCTGGAGTTTCGAATTTCAAACTTCTCTCTCTCCTATATATGGCAATCTTCTGGAGTGGAATATCTATTTCCATCTGGCTCTTTGAATCTATGACCAAGATCTCCTCTGTGAGTCTGGCCTTTGAGAATCTTAATTCTCAAACTCCATAAGCTCCCTTTGCTAAGCTCCTTCTTCGCATGTGATCATGGAGGAATTCCTCACATGAACACAGGACTTCCTATTAAAGATCAGGCACCTTCAATCCACAAAATGATGTGGGACCGTCGATCTCCCGATATTGACGACACCTCTAGATTGATGGTTCAGATATGCCCTCTCCAAATCTATGGACCAAATCTCTTCGCGATTTCAGACTTTGGGTGTTTGAAATATCAAACCTCTCTTTCCTTTGTACTCCAATCTCTTGGAGTTAACGATTTGCTGAAACTTTTCCTGCTAAATCAACGACCCTATTCCTACCTCGAATGTTTGACCTTTAAACCCAGATCTATGGTCCTGCAACCTCCTTCTCGATCAACGGTTGAAATCATCCTTTGGGTCTTCAGACCTTTCCTCCTCCACTTTTATTCAGAGTCTTAGATTTGACATTGCATTCCACCTTCGCATCGACGACTCTCATCGTTTCCAAGACTTCGTCCTTCGACAATTTAAAATCTCAACAACCACTAACCTCTAGAGTGAATCCTTCTGGAGTGTCGGATCCTCTGACACTTATCGTCCTTGATCCAACGTTTGTCCAACAGTGTGAATATCTGTCCTCCATGCATCCCTTCACAGATCAACGATCCACGTGTTGCCTGTGGGATCAATGGCCCTTAACCACTTTGACCATCAACGCTTCGAGATATTCCGAAACACTACTTCACAAAAAGCTCAGAGTACGATCTTTGAAGTTCATGATCGGGTGACACCTGCCCAAACTATATCAACAGCTATCATCCGCTTCGGTTGTTTGGGCTTTGGTGTTTTTAAGCCCTTCTCCTTCACATTCTCTTAGAGTGATTTCACCTAGAGTTCATGATCTTTCACCACATTCCCTTTTTGTATCTAATAGTACAACTTCTCATCAGCTCTTCTTGCTTCGATGATATCAGTTCTCAACTGAACCCTCACTACAACTTACCCGAAACTCATGATCTATTGACAAGTGTCCCTTTGAAGATTGACAACTCTTTTCCCTTCGGCTCTTCGAGCTCCGACTGTTTCAACCTTCTGTATGCTTGTTCCTCCTGGAGCGTCTTCCCTGAACTTGATGGATTTTCACCATGTGTCCTCCCAAATGATGGATGGTCCCAAATGAATTCGAGACTTCGGGACTTTTGCGAGTGCACTCTCCTACATATACACAATGCTAAATCTTGTGCACCTTATCATGATCAGATGACGACTGATCCTCTGTGCTTAGATCCAATAGATGAGATATGTTCTTACTTTGCACTTCCTTATGTCACTGGAAACTGATCTAACGGTCTGGTCTTTTCTCCACAACCAATCAGACAATTGAAGTTGCTCCTCCTCCTGATATTTTGATTTCTTTCGAATTGAAAGATTTTGCAAATGTTCAAAGGCTTTGACCTTTGAAATTTCTCTTGTGAACCCGACTATCTTGGGTCTCACTTACGCTCTTTCAAGCATTATCTCTTTTGAGCTTTTGGACTTAGGATAAGTTCGTCCCCTACACACACTTTCCATTATCTCTTCTGAGCTTGTCCCCTTCGAAGGTTTTGATCTTCCACACACTCCTTGCGTTTTTGGGATTTCATCAAACTTAGATTTGAAGGATTTCTTAAAAATAAATTCTTCTCGCCCTCTTGGCATTCCCCTTTCTCAATGTACACCTTGTAGAGATTCTCCTTACAAAGTGTTCAGTAACTCTGTCTCTTTCCGAACTCAACATAGAGTTCCCTTAGTGCACACTTTCACCCTATCGATTCCCACCTGATAGAGCTCTACAAAGTTCTCAGTAACTTTGTTTCTCTCTGAAGTCGAAAAAGAGTTATTTTTGTGCACTCCTTTCACTTCTGCTGATGAAGATTCAATGGTATCTCTCCTGAGCTTTCCTGAGGTTAACTCACCTCTGTCAATGAACTCTTTGTGGAAGGTGTGCACTCCTTGCACTTAGAAACTCAAAGAAGAGAAACAATTGAAACTTATTCAATACTTCACCAGTTCATACATTCAAACATGAATGACATGTCAAGGCATAACAATAAACAAAAATACATAAACACACCATATGCAGGGAAATCTGCTTTTCTATTCTCTCTGTGTGTCTATACAGATGTTTTCAAAAACTGGAATACAACATAGTCCTATTTCTCTCAAGCTCTCCTAATAACTTCTAAGACCTCCTAAGGCCTCTTTCTACCCATATATATCTCTCTCAAGTATCCTAATTACAAAGCGAGCACTCTACGAGCTTATCCTCACCACCGCCTTAGTTCTATCATTGTCTTAGTTACAACACCATACCTCTACAACTACATTCCATAAATGAATGTCCAGACCTGAATACAATCTGGACCTGCTACAGGAAACCATTTAAGGAAACCCTATCCACTACCTGTACACATGCATGACCTGACATTTATTATCCTTACAACATATAATCTGTATAGGATTATATTCAAAATTGAAAAATGGGAGGGTCGATGCCTCTCCCTTTCTCCATTGCGCATCTATGTGTTGGCGCATTTTCTGAGGTGGAACGATTCTCCTGCATCATAATCCACTCCTAGGAAAAACATGAGCTCCTCTTCTCCAGTGTTTAAATCCTCCTGGATCCCAAATTCTTCCTTGGATTTTTCATCTTTCTCCTCTCCAGTTGTGCCGCTGCTGTTGCTGCTGCTGCTACTACTTCTTATCCTTCTTCTTCCCTGCTGCTGTTGCAGGCTCTCCTTTGCTCTGCTCCCCTTTGCTGACTGCTTATGCTGAATTGAACATCAACTTCCTAATCTCCTCTATCACTCTGTCCAGCTTCTCTAGTGGCTAGCTCTTCTTATGCAGTCTTCTTAGCTGTAACTCTTCCTAATTAGTGGGTGGATAGACTTGATATCCCATGCTTTCTTTACTTCCTCTTGTGGCACTAAGTTTCCACTATGATGTAGAATCCAGTTCCACAGTTTCATCTCTAAGATTCTGCTCAACTTCCTCCTCTAATAGATTTGCTTCTGCCAACTCCTCTTGCGTTGGTTCAAGTCCAACTTCTTCCAGCTACTCCTCTGGCTAGTATGCTCCTCCATATGTCTCCAATATGATATGATGGATGTGAAATATTTTTACCATTACCCTTCTCTCTAGGGCTTCCGATTCTGCATACAGATCAAGGTCTTTGCTGTCTATTTCTCTTTCTGCTACAGTCATCTCTATTTTAGCTTCCTGGCTGAAAAAATTGAGCCATTCTTCTAAATGCTCCTCTTCTTATACCGGGGTAGACATCAATGTCTGATCCATTTCTTCCTCTTCTCCTTGGACAACTTCTAATATTTTCTCCTTCATCATGATAGTCATCACTGGATGCCTTCTTCTGCTATTGCATTTGCAACACATGATCTGGCCTCAACTGGGCTATCTAGTAGGAATATCCGAATTCCCCCAATAATCAGAATTCCCCTCTGATCCTCCTCTTGGATGGTGAGAGTATTTAACTTCTCATCATATTCATTCACATGGTCTGCAAATCCACATGAACATTTATCCATCAACACTCCTTACTGATATGAACTCTCAATAGAGTCTATGAGACTCTCAGAAAGTCTTATCTCTTTCCCCCTGCCCACCTGGCAATTTGGGACTTCTCTTCTACCCACCTGGCAGTCTATGAGATAAACCGATCCCATCTCATTTCCCTCATAGAAATTTTAACTTTCAACACTGCTCCTATGGAAATACATGAGACCTTCCACTAATCTCTTTCCATTTCCCATATGGCAACTCGAAATTCCATTCCTGCCCACCTGGCAGTTTATGAGATCTTCATCTAATCTCACCTCCTCCTCATCACTGGGGTTCCTCCCAATTTCTAGTTCACAGATGTGAATCATCTCCTCTTATGTGTTATTGAGGTTTTCAACATGCCTCAACTACCTCTTTAACAATTGTTTCTGTCCTCTAGCCAACAATATCTTGACTGATCACTTCACTTTCTTCTTCATGGGACACTCATACACCTAATGCACTTTAGAATTTTGCTGCATTTTTAATGCCAGCTGCTCCATCCTTGCTCTTATCCCATTGAGCTCTAGATCCATCTCTAGATTGTATTTCTTCTTGCAGCATTCTCTTTGGCCATGCTCATGGCATTCAATATCCATTTCCACCTTCTACCTACCCTCCTAGAAAGTCTATAGATCACTCTACATCTACGATCATATCCATCTTCTCTCACAACTCACTTGGCTGTTTAAAATTTCACTGTTGTCATGCGTGTGCAATAACCTTATTACAGAGCATCAACACTCTGCCTTCCTTTCACCTGTTGTCTATAGGAAAATTTCTATTTGTGATACCACCTGATGTTATCAGGTCATCTCCTTTCACTGTCTCTCCTTTGTCTGTTGTCTACAAACAAAATAACGACCTCCTCCTCTTTTGATTTCACCTAAAATCTATAGACGAAAACCGACTCTGATACCACTTGATGCAGACCCCCTTCCCTCCTAGGGCTGTGTGACCTTTCGGTCAGTGTAGCTTTCCTTCTTCTGAGTCAGATCGACTCTTCAGGCTCCTGGTTGAACCCAAATCAAATATACACAAGCCCCTCTTTGTTCCCTATGTGCAGGTCCCGATAGACCCACGGGCTAATTTCCACACGCTCCCAAAACACTAGTTTCAGGCATAAGCCCCTTTGGCATTAGCCCCTCCTTCATACAACCCTGGGTCATGTCCTTGTACTAGTGCGTGATTGTAGGTGTGGGAAAGAGTGGTTTCAAACCAACTCACTTTTCTCCCCACAATCCCTCTTGTGCTACCATGTATCCATTTGCTAATACCGTGGTTCCAATTGCGGCCCACTCTAGAATAGTTATCCTCCACACAAGCTATGGCCCCACAATTATTCCCGTCTGTCAATATCTTGTCTCTCGGTGCTTCCCTGCAGTCAATGACTGCTATCGAATCTCCTTTCCTGCCATCTATACATGATCTTAGATCACCGTGATCTATCGCTGCGTAACTCCCCTATAGATCAATGAATGTCATTGATTTCACCTTTCAGGCTTTAGGAGTTTTGACTTTCAAACTTCTCTCTCTCCTCTATATGGAAATATTCTAGAGTAGAAGATCTACTGCCATCTGGCTCTTTGAATCTACAGCCAGGATCTCCTCTGTGAGTCTGACCTTTGGGAATCTCGATTCTCAATCTCCACAAGCTCCCTTTGTTAAGCTCCTTCTTCACATGTGACCTTGGATGACATCCTCACATGACCACGTGACTTCTTGTTAAAGCTCATGCACCTTCAATTCCCAAAATGTTGTGGGACTCTTGATCTCCTGATCTTGTTGATACCTCTGGATTGATGGTTTAGATCTTCCCTCTCCAAATATACATACCATATCTCTTCATGATTCTGGACTTAGGGTGTTTGAAATCTCAAACCTCACTTTCCTCCATACTCTAATCTCCTAGAGTTAATGATCTTCTTACACCTATCCTACTAAATCAACAACCATGTTCCTACCTTGGATGTTTGAGCTTTCAACCTAGATCTACGGTCCTGTGACCTCCTTCTCGATCAACGATCAAAATCCTCCTTCGGGTCTTCGAACCTTTCCTCCTCCGCTTTTCTCCGAAGTATCAGATTTGATGGCACGTTTCCACCTTTGCATCGATGACTCTCCTCGTTTCTAGGAATTTGGCCTTCGACGATTTCAAATCTCAACAACCACTAACCTAAGGAGTGAATCCTTCCATAGTGTCAGATACTTTGACACCTATCCTCCTTGATCCAACGGTTGTCCAATTGTGTGAATATCTGTCCTCCATGCATCCCTTCATAGATCAATGATCCACATGCTCTCTATGGGATCAACGACCCTTAACCACTTCAGACTTTGAAACTTCCAGATATTTTTAAACACTACTTCTCTAAAACCCCAAAGTACGATCTTCTGAATTTCATGATCGAGTGACACCTGTCCAACCTAGATCAACGACTATTGTTCACTTCGGCTGTTTGGGCTTTAATGATTTCAAGCCCTTCTCCTTCGCGTTCTCCCAGAGTGATTTCACCTGGAGTTCACGATCTTTCTCCACGTGCCCTTTCTAGATATAACGGTCCAGCTTCTCTTCGAGCTTCGACGATATCAGTTCTCAATTGAACCCTCACTACAACTTACCTGGAACCTACGATCTATTGACAAGTGTCCCTTTGCAGATTGATGGATCTCAGTGCTTTGAATCTTTGGGCTTTGATTGTTTCAACCTTCTATATGCTCATTCCTCTTGGAGCGTCTTCCCCCAAACTTGATGGATTTCCACCATGCCTCCTCCCAAATGATGGACGGTCCCAAATGAATTCGAGACTTTGAGACTTCTGCGAGTGCACTCTCCTGAATATACACAATACCAAAGCTTGTGCACCTTCTCATGATCAAACAATGGCTGATCCTATACGCTCAAATCCAACAAATGAGATATATTCTTTCTTTGTGCTTCCTTATGTCACTGGACACTGATCTAACGGTCCAGGATTTTCTCCACAACCATTCAAATGGTTGTTGTTGCTCCTCCTCTTGAGATTTTGATTTATTCCGACTTGGAATATTTTGCAAATGTTCAAAGGCTTCGACCTTTGAACTTTCTCTTGCGAACTCGACTACATTAGGTCTTGCTTATGCTCTTTCAAGCATTATCTCTTCTGAGCTTTTGGACATAGAATAAGTCTGTCCCCTACACACTCTTTGCATTATCTCTTCTAAGCTTGTCCCTTTCGAAGGTTTTGATCTCCCACACACTTCTTGCATTTCTGGGATTTTGTCAAACTTAGATTCAAAGGATTTCTTGAAAATAAATTCTTCTTCCCTCCTGGTGTTCCCCTTGCTCGATGCACACCTTGCAGATCTTCTCCTTACAAAGTGTTCAGTAACTCTGTCTCTTTCCGAACTCAACACATAGTTCCCTTAGTGCACACTTTCAGTCACTCGATGCCCACTTGGCAGATCTCTATAGAGTTCTCAATAACTCTGTTTCTCTCTGAACTTGACAAAGAGTTTTTCTTGTGCACTCCTTTCACTTATGCTGATGAAGATTCAATGATATCTCTCCTGAGCTTTCTTGAGGTTAACTCACCTCTGTCAACGCACTCTTTGCGAACTATGTGCACTCCTTGCACTTGGAAACTCAAAGAAGAGAAACAATTGAAACTTATGCAATACTTCACCAATTCATACATTCAAACATGAATGACATGTAAAATCATAACAACAAACACACATACATAAACACACCATATGTAGGGAAAACTGCTTTTCTATTCTCTCTGTGTGTCTATACAAATGTTTTCAAAAACTCGACTACAACAGAGTCCAAGTTCTCTCAAGCTCTCTTAATAACTTATAAGACCTCCTAATGCCTCTCTCTACCCAGATATCTCTCTCTCAAGTCTCCTAATTACAAAGAGAGGGTTCTACAAGCTTATCCTCACCATCACCTTAGTGCTATCACTATCTCAGTTACAACACCATACCTCTACGACTACATTCCGTAAATGAACCTCCAGACCTGACTACGATTTGTACCTACTACAAGAAACCATTTAAGGAAACCCTATCCACTATCTGTACAAAGGCATGGCCTATAATTTATCATCCTTACAACATATAATCCGTATAGGATTATATTCAAAATTGAAAAATGGGAGGGTCGATGCCTCTCCCTTTCTCCATTGCGTGTCTACGTGTTGGCACATTTGATGAGGTGGAGCGATTCTCCTGCATTAGTGTCCATAATATGTATATGGAGAAACCCAATTGAGATCCTACAAAAATTCCAATGGAGTAGGTGCAACAATGCATATTTACAGTGCAGAGTTGCGACAAGTTGAAGAATAAACATAAAACTTAATGAACACTTTTCAGATAATCATAACTTTCTACCCAAGACTAGGAATTGAGCATGGAAGTAGGCGTTGGAAAGGTATAGGACATTATAATATAAATATTCATCCAGAAAATTGATCCGGGGATTCAATTTTTCTAGAAATCAGAAGAAATAATTCTGATATATTATTGAACCAGAATGGTTCATAATTTCATGAAATTGTTGAAACAGTTAGCATGACAAAGTTTTGTTGGCTGCACATTTTGCAGAGTTAAAAAAAATTGATCAGTTCAGGATCAACATAGATTCCAGAGGAATGGAAGAGGCATAGGGGACTTACATCTAGGAAGATTATATTAGAGGGATGGATGTCCATTTGGGCATTGAAGGAACAAACTCCAATTGACATGGAGAAGGAAGGAATGAAAACATGAATATGGTAGAGGCCATTAAAAATTTGCAGAAGGATGTCCAAAGCCATAAAGATGATAATGAAAGGCTTATGAGAGCCAAGGAGCAATAGGAGGACTTCAACATGAATTTAATGTAGAGCTTGAAAAAAATAGAAAAGAAATTGGATAAGGAGAAAGGCTCAAGCAAAGCAGGAAGTCACAGGTCTCTTGATGAGAAAACAGGATAAAGAAGTGCTAGCAGACATCACCATCACTCCCTAAGGCATTCCAATAAGAAAGCACACATCAACTCAAGTCCATCCTTGTCAGGAAACATAAGAGGTCTGGAGTGGATAATCTATGAGGATAAATGAACAAAATCAAACCTCCTACATTTTATGGTGAGCACAAGAAGGATGGATATGAAGAGACATGGCTGCTGGGCATAATAAAGTATTTCAATTACATAATTATTCTTCTCATGAAGAAGGTAGAATTTCCATCTATCAACTCAAGGGAAAATCATCCATGTGGTGGGATCAGCTTGTGCAGGTGCAACACATTAAGAAGAAACGTGTTACTTGGAGGGAATTCAAGAACTATTTTGAGAATAAATACTTGACTAAGAGATACTATGACAAGAAAATGAAAGAGTTCTTTGAACTCAAACTTGGGAGTATGACCATAGATGAATATGAGAGAAGGTTTTTAGAACTGTTGAAGTATGTCTCTTCATCAAGGATGAGACAGTTAAGATTCAAAGGTATTTGAGTGGATTGCCAACATTCATCAGTGAAAAAATACAGTATGATGATCCCAAGACATTGGAGGAGACCATAAGGTGAGCTAAATGCCTATATGATCAAAAATAATCAAGGCCAACTTTCCAAAAATCTTGGGAAGACAAAAAGAAATTCAAGATGGATTAGAGGAAGAAGGGATCTAAACCACCATTATTCATAAATAATACTCTGGGACAACCAACTTCTAGAGAAACCAGAACGATTGAGACAAGGGGTCAAAGGCCAAAGAAACCACCTATTAAATGTTGGGGTTGTAAAAGAGATCACATGTTCAGAGATTGTCCCCAAAAAGGTGAAAAAGTGAGGACTGTTCACAATGTATAGCAAGCTGAAACAATGGGGGACATGGGCAGAAATGTACCAAGGATCTATGCAGCCCTGGACAACAAGAAAGAAAAGTATCAGTCACAGATGATTGAAGTAGAAGGTATGATCAACAACCAAACCATTGCTATTTTAATTGATTCAGGAGCTAGTCATAGTTATATAGATCCTAAGATGGTGGAAAGTTTGGATTTTCCAAGAAGCAAGCATGGAAAATCTTGGTTGGTGCAGCTGGCTATCGGAGCCAAAAGAAAAGTTAATGAGATGGTTAAGTCTTGTCTTATGGACATGAACGGGATGAACACCAGGGCAGATTTGACGATCTTGCCTTTAGGTTCCTATGATTGTCTAATTGAGATGGATTGGTTGGACCAACATCATGCAATCCTAGACTATCATAACAAGGCATTTTCTTGATTTGATGAGGAAGGGAACATAAGGAATGTGCAGGGAATTCCCATGCCAGTAACCATCAGAGAAATTTAAGCATTGCAGTTGAAGAAATGTTATAGAAAAGGGTGTCAAATATTTGTAGCTCATATGGAGGAGACACCTAAATATAAGGTGCCAAATTTGGAATATTATGTAGTACTAGAATATTTTGAAGATGTGTTCAAGGAGGTACTAGGACTACCCCTAAAGAGAGATGTTGATTTCTCTATAAATTTAATGCTTGGAGCAGCTCTAGTGTCAAATAATCCTTACAGAATGAGTACACCATAGCTGAAGGAGTTGCAAATGCCACTTGAAGAACTTATGAAGAAGGGGTATATACACCCAAGTGTGTCACCTTGGGGTGCCCCAGTCTTGTTCGTGAAGAAGAAACATGGGACATTAATATTGTGCATTGATTTTGGATAGTTGAATAAAGTGACTATAAAGAACAAGTATCCTCTGCCAAGGATTGATGATCTCTTTGATCAATTGAAGGATGGAAAGATATTTTCAAAGATAGATCTCAGTCTAGGATACCATCAGGTAAGGTTTAAAGAGGAAGATATCAGCAAGACCACCTTCAGGACAAGGTATGGTCATTATGAGTTCACAGTGGTGCCATTTGGGTTGTCAAATGCACCAATTGTTTTCATGTGCTTAATGAATGGTGTTTTCCGAGAATATTTAGACAAGTTTGTCATTGTCTTTCTAGATGACATTATTATATATTATAATTTAGAACAAGAGAATGAACATCATTTGAGAATGGTGTTGCAAGTACTAAGGGAGCATCAATTGTATGCCAAGTTGAGCAAGTGATCAATTTATTAGAAGAAAATTCATTATTTGGGACATATCATTTCAGAGGATGGGATAGTAGTGGATCCTGAGAAGATAGAAGCCATTAGAGAATGGTCAGCGCCAAAGAATGTGACATAGGTTAGATCATTCATGGGCCTTGTAGGCTACTATAGGATATTCATTGAAGGATTCTCAAATATTGCACACCCAATCACTTCCTTGCAAAAGAAGGGTGTGAAGTTCCAATGGATATTGGATTGTGAAAAAAGTTTCCAACACTTGAAACAATTATTAACAAGTGCTCCAATACTAAGGATTGCTGACCCAAATGAAGACTTTATTGTATGCACAGATGCATGTAAAGAAGGACTTGGTGGAGTCCTAAGTCAAAATGGGTTTGTTATATATTATGAATCAAGGAAGTTGAAGGAGCATGAAAGAAACCATGCCACTCATAATTTGGAGTTGGCAACCATAGTGCATTCCTTGAGGAAATGGAGACACTACCTTATTGGGAAAAGGTTTGAGCTAAGAACATACCATAATGGTCTGAAATATTTATTTGACCAGCCAACTCCAAATGCTAGGCAAAGTAGATGGTTACAATTTCTAAGTGAATATGACTTTGATATAAAGCATATCAAGGGGAAAGAGAACAAATTGGCTGATGCACTCAACATAAGAGTACATGAATTGCATGCTACAACAATTAGCATGTACCAATCAGATTTGAAACCCAAAATTTTAGAGGCTGCAAAATTAGATTTGCAATACAAGGAATTAGTGGCAAAATTACAGCAAGGTAATTTGCAGCAGAAAATTGAAGAATACAAGCTAGATAATGATGAAATTATCATGTACAGGGGTATAATTTATGTACCAAATTCTTAGGAATTGAAAAAATATTATATTGAGAGAAATTCATAATGTACCTTATGTTGGGCACCTGGGTTATTAGAAAACTATTGTAGTTGTCAAGGACCAATATTGTTGGCCAGGCATGAAGAAAGAAGTTGCAGATTTTATTGCAAATGTTTGGAATGTCAAAAGGTAAAAGATGAGCATAGACACCCAACTGGTTTGCTACAACCATTACCCATTCCTAAGTGGAAATGGGAAGTTGTAACAATGTATTTCATCAACAAACTTCCCAGAACAAATAAGAAACATGATTCTAGCATGGTAGCGGTGGATAAGCTTACTAAAGCTACCCATTTTATTTGAATTAAGCTTAATCACAAGGCAACCAACATTGCTGATGTGAGAGAGATCCAAAATTTACCTCAAAATTTTTGAAGGGATTATTTAATGGATTTGGAACAAATTTGAATTTTAGTACAACTTGTCATCTAGAATCATATGGGCAAACAAAGAGGGTGAATCGAGTGATTGAGGATATGTTGAGGATGTATGTGATGGATAAACTATCAAAATGGGAGACTATCTACACTTGGTAGAGTTTTCTTATAACAATGGGTACCAAACATCTTTGAAGATGATCCTATTTGAGGCACTTTATGGCAGAAAGTGCAACACACCGGTAAGCTGGGATAACCCAACAGATAGAGTAGTGGTTGGGCCAGATTTACTCAAGGAAATGGAAGAGAAAATGTTGAAAATAAAACAAAATTTAAAGGCTTCCCAAGATGGGAAGAAAAGATATGATGATAAGGGAAGAACTCACAGGGAATTTAAAGTGGGAGACCATGTATTTTTGAAAGTGAAAGTCAATAGAAGTTCCTTGAAGTTGAGAAATTGTTCAAAGTTTGCAGCTCGCTATTGTGAGCTATTTGAAATCCTAGAGAGGATTGGTCTAGTAAATTATATGATTACATTGCTTGCATCTATGTCTGTTCATAATGTATTCCATGTATCATTGCTCAAGAAATATATACTTGATGCTAATCACGTTATTTATTGGAATGTGATTCATGTGGAGCAAGAAGGTGCTTTCCAAGTGCATCCAGTACGCATTCTAGACCAAAAAATCAAATAGCTCTAGAATCGATCCATAGGGCTTGTAAAGGTCTAATAGACCTGGTACAATCCTGAGGATGTCACTTGGGAGAATGCGGGTAGAATACCCACATCTTTTTGATGATTTTTGAAATTTTTATTTTATATGAGTACATAATGCACCGAGGACAGTGCATAAATAAGGGGAGGGGATTGTAATATCCCTAGGCCAAACCCAATTGTAATGTTAATGAAAATGTACTTGATTTGGTGAGTTGTTTGATATCATTTTGTATGCACCTTTCATGGCATAGTGTGCACATGTACTACGCAATAAAATGAGGAAGTGTGCACATTCTAGGATACCGTGCGCAACAACTTAAGTGCGCATGATTTTGAGGCTAGGGATCCCTTATGTATATGTTGTGTTTTATAGGCTTATGAGCCAGTTTTGTGATTATTAGGCTGAAGATCATAGATTTTAAAGGCTAGTGTGCCTACTTTTGTATATGTCTCAGCATTAATATAAAATACATCACTGCACGCAGACTGACCACGATAAAAGAGTATGGGGGACTAAAATCCAATATTTAGGGAAGGGAGGGGGGGGGATAAAAGTTAAGAAAAAGGGGTTAAGCTAGGGAGCTTAAGCCAAAAATGAATATTATATTAATATTTATTAAATCATAAAGTATGGATAATTATTTTATCCTAAGTTCTAAATATGGGGACAAGAGGGCCAAAGTAGCTCCCAACATGACAAGTGTCAAGTTTGGGACATGCATACATATTGTTTGGACTTAGTTCATTTCCCAGGATTATTTCCATCATTCCTCCCATCATTCAATAATTCAATCAATCATCCATGGGCATTCACACACTTGTTGAGATATATTCCATACCTTCATGTCACTTTACCTGAACCTGTATCCATAGCCATACTTGTTTCTGTAGCTGGTTATCTTGGGAGTTGGATTGAAGAAGCAGGTTGTCAGGCCCATGGGATATTGAAGAGGTGGTTTGTCAAGCCCATGAGAAATTCCCCTCTGGGTGATAGAATTGTTGGGAATTAATTTCCTGAAGGTGCTAAACTGTAGCTACAAGGCTCTGAGACTTCATGTTTGGCCTAGTGTTGAATCTTGGAAAGGAAGTGGGGCAAGCAAAGGACTGTTGAGCAGAGAAGGGACACACTTTCTGGGGTGGGACAGGAATGTGGGGAATGAAGGATTGTAGGCTGTTAGTTTGAGTGGGCACCTGTGACAGAGTCTTTCCAGTTATCTATGAGCCGTTAGCCTGGCTAGGAATCCCTTTACCCAGGTGAAGTTTAGTCCTAGCTCAGGGGTGACCCACTGCTGAGAGTGATGAGCAGTGTGGTATAAGGCTGGGAGATTCATGGAAGGTCTGTACACAGTTGGTGATATTCTTACCAAGATAAGTGTCAACCGTGCTATAATTTTACATGATGCATTATTATTTACGTGTTTATTTTTGTGGATTATCCTGTGTATGGTTTATAACTGTGTTTATATTTATGGGTATTGCCTGCATATGATGCATGTATATGTTTACTATGATTTTCGTATGAATATGTGTATTTATATTATGTATTTGTCTATTTACATTTTATATATAAATTTCTGCAAGATTTATGTGTGTATATATTTTAATTGCATGCAGTTCGAAAAATTGATGTGGCATAGCTTAGTTGGATGTTGGGTATGTTACAGTATGTTCCAAAGAGAGAACAAAAGCGTTCTCTCGTGTATCATGCCTCAATGTGGGTGGATGAGGATGTTACAACAATAATCACATCAATTGTGCTATTCCATTCACTATTTATTGCACCACCAATGAAATACGTATACCAAAATAAGTGTCACCTATGCCCTTATATATATCATATTAGATAAAATCTTTTGGTATAACAATTTCCTAGTTCTCATCTTGGTCCTCATTTTCTCCATTTTGAACATGATCTTCTCTATATTAATTATCATTATGAGCCTCCAAAGCATTATGTTCCATATCAAGTTCATTAGAGAAATCTATTATATTGTTTTCTCCCCTTCTATCACAATCTGATCGCTAAAGAGCTAGTACTATTTCTCATGGAAAATTGGTAATGTCATACTTTGTTACATATAATATTAAACATATATCCATATGTTTGTCAACCTTTTTCTTTAGCTTTGACTTCAAAAATGACAGTGCAGTAAAAATTCTCTCATCCTCCACTGATCCCAAAATCATGGTTTGACACAGATCCACTAATTTGAAATATTCTAATATGTTTTCCTATAAGTATTGGCTAGCACCTAAAATAGTCGATAATCTTATTATTGCATCATATTCTAAAGGATTATCCAAAACATGAAACTACTTCCACATTGTTTCAACAAAGCATGTGGCTTGTCAAAACAATTTTGATGAATCTAAAATACCTTGAATCTGTTCTCCATGTATCTAGACCTTCTAGCAACAGTGGTGCACTAAATTTTTAAATTTTTCCAGAAAGTTGTGTTTTAAAGTATTTTGACATTGTTGATTGTTCTAATATTGAGGGTACACCACAGACATGGCCTCCAAAAATTCATCTTGAGGAAATATTTCTCTTATCTCTTATTGTAGTGATTTTTCAGTTTCTATCAAGTTGTGTTTCACTGAAATCAACATTGTCGAATAAGCCTCTTGAAACATGGCACTCTTTGTTGGTTCATCATGTATTACTGATATAATGAAAAGGAACCATACACCCACACACTGCCATACATAATATCCCTTTTTCATCAAACTTCAATTTGTTTTTAGTATTTTCTATATCAATGATTGTAGTCCAATTTGTAAACCATGGACCTTTAAAATACTCTGACATATTATACAAGTTATGCAATTAAAGGTGTACTAATTTTCTTTCATTTGTGTATTCTGTAATATACATTGTGCAACTTTGAGACATTTTCACGAGGACATTAATTTCATCTAGCATAGGAATAATTCCAGCCAATGTTGATAACATCTCTATGTCAGTTAGTAAAAAAGAAGATCATGAGCTCTATCTACATTGAAGCGATGTTCATACATCACCCCTACCAAGGATTAGTTCACTAAATAGTGTTTGAGTTGGTCCATTCAATGAGATCCATCTCGTATCAACATCTTTTAATAGCTTGTTTCCATTTGTAATACCATCAACAAATTTTTGAAACTTTGAAAATCATTTGGGACTACGAAAAAAGTATGCATAAGCCTCTCGTACAAGATATTCAACTTTTGAAACCGATGGACAATTGCTTGCTATTTTAAATGCAAGATTCATCCTATGATCCATACAATTAATACTTAACATATATGGTGAAGTTGATAGTTGTAGTCTAACACAAAGGTCATTCATTTTTCCTTTCATTACTAATGATCTGTATGCTCCAATAGATACTAATGTTTTTGTGATCATTGAATGATCCATACCACCAATTTCCTTCAAACTATTAATAACAAGTTCATAAATATTTTTAGTTGTAGAATTTTTCCTCATTTTATAAATCCCAAGTAGATATGAATGCCTAATATGGTCATTAACCATATAAATACTCATGTAGGTCCATGAAGTATTATCAATAGTTGTAACCTCATCCAAAGACAATGACAAAAACCTAGAATTTTCAATCTTCTTTTTCATATCATCCTTTTCTACTCAATCTAGATATTTTACCCATTCCTAACCATTCATTATAAACTAATGAGAAGATGGAAAAATTGACACTTGGAGAAAAAATATATATTTCATGTAATTTGGATAATCTGTCATAGGATGAACTTTATAGAAGATGTGAAATTCCATTCTTAATTGCATTGTCTTGAATAAAAAATTTATTTCCATCGTCTTTCCAAATAGAGATGTGATGGCTCCTCTTCTTGCCTCGAGTTTTCCCTTACTTATTCAATATTTATTATATTCATTTGCATATTTGACATGTCAACATTCCTCATAATATTTTCATCTAATAATAGATTTCTCCTTGCCATCTACACTTTTATTTTCATCAACCTTTCCTACATGCTTCTCTATTGTATATGCTAGCGGGAAACCCCCCCCTATGGCTACACCAGGGTTTACAATGTAGGAAGATCAATAACCATTTAAAAGTATCCTACTTCTCTAACTACCCCAAACATACCCCAGACTTATCCAAGAAAAGTAAAATGAGAAGGATCCGATAACTATACCTTTACTCCACGTCCAATGTTGATCCTCTCGCGCTTGATAGCTTCATTGATTGCAAACCTCCTCCCAAAGGATGGTCTGCATTAAAAAATAGATAAACATAAAAATACAAGCATACATTTCATACATAAATAAGGGTTAGATGTTGGAATAAAAACATAAATCAAATGCAAACATTCAACACATCATGTTATTGGGATAGGAAAAATACTTATTTTATTGATAATACAATGATTACTTACAACCAAAGTCAACTACTTCTCCTCGAACCTGGTTCGGGATCCTCTTCACCAAAATCCAAGTGCACCTCCATGTATCTTTCTCCTCTCAACCTTCTTCTTGAACAATGGAATGGGTTCTAATGGAGGAAAAAGGGAAAAATTGAGGGATTCTGAGGAAAATCTCACAATAAGGCTGCAAATGCTTGGGGCAAGGAGGGGATGTGAAACATGCATAGTTTCACTGTTCTTATGTACAGATATGGAATGAGAACCCAAAACCTCCTTTTATATTGGAAAAGGATGGTTATTTGGTTAGGTGACAGGCTATAGGTGGTGAATTAGTTGGGAAACCACCCAATAGCCCGTAATCTCAACGAATTCCTTGCAAATTTTGCAAGTATACACGGGTTGTAGTGGTGCATCATGCGTACATACGCGGTATGTAGTGGTGCATCAAGCATATGCACATGGGAAGTATTGGTATAGGGCACGTACATCTTCAAAAAATGAGTTTTTAAGAAGAGCAATTCAGTGATGGCTTGGGAAAAATAGCAAGAGGGCCAAGTGCTAGGTATGCATGTATGGAGTAATTTAGGGTTATACCAAATGCCCCCTAATGTGTGAGTTCAGAAGAGCATCCGATGGCTAAAATACATTACAAAATCTTTACAGATGTATGAAGCGAGTGAGCCCGGGACTAGAGTTCAGGAGGTGTCATTTGCAAAAATAACAATTGTCTCACCAAGGCGGGCATACCAATGCTCGGGATGAAATAAATCATGGTTTCCAATCAAATACACTACAGATCCATGTCATATTAATATATAAAGTGTATCCATGAGAAATACACAATGAATCTACATCTCGAAATCAAATATATACATGTATAGTATCCATCTTCAGGAAGCCAATAATGCCTGATGGATGTTGATGAGGTCTTCAGATCTCGAGCAACAACTTCAAGATCTTCAAAAATTGGGTAGGAGTTCAATGTGAGTGTATGAATTCACTACCCAGAGGTCTTCGACGACTCGTCAGGAAAAGACAAGAGGATCTCGATGAAAAGGAAAAGAACTTCATTGATTTTGAACAAGGACTTGATTGGACTTTTGGGATGGATGAACATAAGGAAAAGAGACAAACTACAGAAAGGCTGACTTAGGATGGGTGAAACATCCCTTGGAAAAGAGAACAAAAGATGATTAGACTCAGGCACCATGACATTGACATAAGTTCACGATGGAGGAGGCAACACAAACTCTCCATGTGTTTGGAAGAGTAACCAAATGAAGGAGGACACAACTCTATGTAGCGAGAACAACTTCCTAATGTCACACTAAATCACAATTCTTGATGAGAAAATGGAAGGATGTGCTTTGTCCGAGGGTGATTCATTGTGCTGCAAAAAATGAATATATATTTCCCATCCCCTCTTTTTGGGTTTTAAATTTTTTTTTTTTGTCTTTTTCAATTTTTTAAGAGCTTGAAAAAGAATAAAAGAATGCTACGTTACAAAGGAGGAACGAGTGTCGCAACCATACTAGTTCCAAGCACAAGGAACACACTAATTCTTAGAGCAAGGAGACATGTGCAGGAAAAGGACACTCGGGGAAAATTCCTCCATGGGCAAGGTGTCAGGCCACAGAGGCAAAGTGATAAAAGGATTGGGTATAAGGCATGCTTCAAAGGTTCAGTTGAGAGCAACATGGAGCCGACATTAGGCCAAAGATGCAGAGATGCAAATGCGATTAGCAAGACACGATGAAACCCCCTTCAATGTAATTTTAATGAGCCTAGAGAAGGTAAGCTCAGTAGATTTTTCATGTTTAGAGAGTCTGAAAAAATGTAAAAGAAGACTCCGTTGAGGTACCTTTTTTGAAAATAGTCTAGTCGGTTCGAAAAAGGGGTAAACTAGCACCGAAAATACGTTTATTCAAAACCATTTTAACTTGTGTGACAAAGACAAGATCACTCGACAATATTTTCAATTTTAAGGAGTCTAAAAAGAGCTTAAGTATGGATTCACAACCTTTTTTTGGATTTAGTCTCCTTAGCCCAAAAAAGTATAAAATTTACTTAGGAGAAGTCTCCCGGTGAGATGAATCTCCCGAGGTTTACCTTTTTCCTCCTTAATCCACGACACAGAAAAATGGGTAAACTCATACTAGTAGATGTTATTATGTACTAATTTAACGAGTGTGAAGAAACAAGGTCACTTGACAATCTTTTCAATTTTAAAGAGTCCGAAAAGAGATCAACTCTAGACTTTGTAGGGGATGTTCTTCTGGACCAATTTAACGAGTGTAAAAGAACAAGGTCACTCGATGATATTTTCAATTTTAGGGAGTCTAAAAAGATCTTTACTATGGACTTCGTGGGGATTCCTTTTTCGTAAATTTAGTCCCTTAGGCACAAAAAAGGGTTAGAATTATACCTGAGAATACTCTTCTAGCGAGCCATTCTCCTAGAGTATACCTTTATTCGTACAATTGACCATCCAAACCGAAAAGGGGTAAACTACTGCCGGAAAGACATGCCTTCGAGTTTTAGTTTGGCGAGCGTGAAGGACAACAAGATCGCTTGGAAATATTTTCATGTTTCGAGAGTCTAAAAAGGGCTTAAAGAAGACTCCAGTAGTTACTTTTCAAATTAATCCAGACAATATTGAAAAGCACAAACGTAGTCTTGTCGAATGTTGCTTTCAAAATTCAAAGTGAGATTGAAAGACAACAAAGCATTTTAATTTTGGGAGTCCCAAGGGTGAGGCCGAGAGTGATGGTGTATAAAATGTATGAGGCTCAATCTCGTAATCATGACTGGACTAACAAGGGCTCCCGAGCCTAAAGTAATTTTGAAGACAACATGGACGACAAAAAGAAACAATAATCTATCTAGGGCATCCATGTAAAGGTAGGCTCTACCACTTAATTACGACACTTCCAAAGCACCAATGATGGTTCCGTGTTGCACTTCAGTGGGATTGATTCTATGGAAAAGTAGAAACGACAAGGAGATGTAGAAAGTGGAGGTGGAATCCTAACTTGTATGCAAAAAGTTGGAAAAAACTACTTTTACCAAAGGACCTTTAAAAGTTACCCAAATCCAAAAAATTTACCAAACCAAAAGCTGAAGTGTATCGTAACATCTAATAAGAAACTTAAGAACCGAATAAAACAATTTTCAAGTAAAAAAAAACAACAAAAGGGTTCAAAAAAGTGGCAAAAAAGGGCCAAAAAAGTCTATAAATAAAAGATGACAGCTCATTTTCACCATTGCAACTTGAAAATTAACCAAGAGGTAAAAAGGACACCTTTGCTAAAAAATTTGATTTTGGGAGCTTCATAGGACAAAATGAACTTTCGCTCGGACCAAGTAAGTATAAAATCATCCCTCTTGCATTTCAATACTTCAATTTTTCATACTTTTTAGTTTTTGAAGGGGCACGCCCTCCTAAAAAAGGGCGGCCCTTCGTGTACGTTGGCTGTCAAAGGACATCCCGCATACATGCATGGGCAGAAAACAGTCTGCCCGTGGATGTACGCAACTATGTCCAAAACAATCCACGTACACCCTCAAAATCATTGAAAAATAAAGTGTGAAAGAGTTAACTCCCCCTTAAACTTTTCATGTAACAGGTTGTAAGTCCACTGGAGGGAGAGGGAACATAAGGAGATTGATATCTTGGTCAATGAGGACCCTGCTGCCATTTCCACATTAAAACAATGCGGGCTATGGAAGTTCTACCAGTGTCCGCTTATGAGGGCACAAACTAGGCTTCTGAATGTCCTGGTGGATTACTGGCACCCGGACACAGAGGCATTCATGATTGAGGGGCAGTCATTGACTCCAACGACCAAGGATATTTACTTTTTGATTGGCCTCTCGAGGAGAGGGGAACCAGTCAACCTGTGCACATTTACTCCTGGGCCCTTCAACATCGCTGACTACATCGGGATGCACTCTGAGGTAGGCACTGAGAAAGTAGGTTCTCAAGTGCTCATCAGCAAGATCACCAACCTATCACTGAAGGTGATGCTATTGCTCATTGGGTGGATCAATGGATCCACGATAGTCCACCAGGCTTCTTGAGCACACATGTATTGTGCCATGTAGTGACTTGATGCACGCATTTTTGACTGGAGTACGACCATGCTTACTTGGATGAAGAGGTAGCTTACAGATTGTCGTGAGCATAGAAACAAAAACTTTGAGTTCGATACCATTCTATGCTCATTCTTATTCGAGAGGGTACCCAACCTTAGTCTGAGAGAGACAGTGCAAGGGCATGTGGCCTCCTTCCCAACAGTGTGTATATGTGAGACGTTGCTGCTATGATAGGGTGGAGGAAGGACCATAGAGGCCTTCGATAACACATTTTTTGACTAGCGGGAATGGTAGATTTTGACGATAGAGGACTACCCCTATGCCATAATCACCTTTTCTAGGGATCCAAACATGCCTGTACCTCCTGGAGAGGAGTGAGGAGGGATGGGTATGTGTGTTTTTAAAGTTATTTAATTTTTTGTTTTCTTTTATATATATCATTTTATGTGTATCAGAGTATCTGACAACTATGTACCTGTTTTATGTACAAATGTGGGACCTGTGTGCCCGATGGACTTCTCAAGGAATAGGCAGTGTCCTCAACTAGAGGAGGTACCAAAAATAGCCATAGGACCAATAGACACAGGGGGACCTCTAGTTGAAGAAGCTGAGAGAGTTTTGAGATGGGTGGAGCAGAACCTCACTGTGCTCACTTGTGTCGTTCCCATGGCCAAGGTCAAGGATCTCCCACCATCGATGCAACCTCATGTAGTTGGGGTGCGACGAACTTGGGTCCAACTCTTTCGACGTTTGGAAAACACCGTTGTTCACTATGGCAGGGCCAACATGCCCCATTCTTAGATAAGATGGACCTCTTATGTGACGAGGACACTCTTTTTGTATTTTTTTCAGGGCATAAGCCTCGTGATGTATACCAGATATATATTTTTTGAGGCATTTGTGCCCACTGATGTAATCTGACACTTTTTGATATATATATATGTATTTACATATTTATGTCTTATGGATCACATTTTTTACAAATGTATGTACATGTGTATGTGTGTGCTTCTTTTTACATGTGTGCGATATGCCAATCTAATACTTGATTAGCTAGAGTATCTGTCATTTGATTTAATCTCATAGGAACATGGATATATGTAATGTAATTGAAGTAGTGTTCTAAGAGATGTAACATAAGGAATAGTCAGTGTAAAGTAGGATCATAAACACGATAAAACCCATTTAACTAGGACACAACGAACTGAGCATCTAAGTAGACCCAGAGGTGAGAGATACCATGCGACAAAGCATCACAAAGAAACTCTATCACTGCACTGTACTCAATGACATTGTTTGTAGTGTCACCTAGACAGATACCTCTAGAAGATAGAAACTGACCTTGAGGTGTGAAAATCACCCAAACTGCGGAAGCAAGTCTCCGAGTGTGTCAGCTAGCACTGCCTGTGAACCCAAAAAACACCTCCGATTCACTTGACATATGCCAAAATGAAAAAGATGACATAAACAACAACACGTCCATAAAACAAAAAAGACAAAAACTAAATGTATAAGAACTATACATATGTATAAGAAGTCATTGAGGCGACCAAACTACAAGTAATACTTCTTGAGGTAGAACCAATTTCTAGGCTCTGCCAAAGTGTTTCCCTCAAATTCAACTAGACGATAAGCACTCTTCTTTAAGACGTCCTTCACAATGAAAGGTCCAAACCACATGGGTTTGAAATTTCCTGCCCCAAGGGGATCCTTATCTTGGTCGTAGACTAGGACAAGGTCACCTTCGGAGAAAATCCAAGTAAAAACAAACCAATCATATTGACACTTTACTCGTTTCTTGTGAGCCTCATTGGCGAAGGCTGCATCAAAACGTTACTCATCGAGCTACTCGAGATATAATAAGCATTCCTCAAACGGTGAAGTGTCAGACAATAACTCTACTTCCAACTTTAGAGATAAGATCTAGCACTCTATAGGCAAGACTAATTCCATCCCGTAAATGAGTTGAAAAGGTGAGAAACTGGTGGAAGTATTTACAGACGTTCGGTAGGCCCATAATGTTGAGTACAACATCAAATGCCAATTCAACTTGGCAGAATTTATCGTTCACTGTAGAATAGTCTTGAGGGACTTATTCAAATCCTCCACCTGACCATTCACTTGTGGGTAGTAGGGAGATGAATTCTCTTGCCTCAACCCAATATTTGATGTTAACTTAGACATCATTTTGTTCTCAAAGTGACTTCCATGGTCAGTGATAATCTCCTTTGGGATGCCGAACCTTCCTACTATCTAGTTAAAAATGAAGAGAGTTGTCATTTCACCATCATTATTGAATGTTGGGATAGCCTTGACCCACTTTGTGAAGTAGTCTACCGCTATGATGATATAACGATGCCCCCTGGATGAAACCAGGTGGCATGTAGTAAAATAAGTCCCCCATTTAGTGAAGGGACCAACAACAATGACGAGAAACATGGGAGCGGGATGTGCCCTAATATTCTGAGATAAGATTTGACACGGGTGTCACTTCTTGACCAACTCGACACAATCCTTTATTAACGTAGGCCAAAAGTAACCAGATATTAGAATATTTTGGGTTGTTTCCAACCCAGAAAAATGACCACCACCTGCTCCAGCGTGGCAGTCGTTAAGAACGAGTTCCACTTATTCATGTATAAGGCACTGACGAAGAACACAATCTACACCTCGATGATACAAAGTGTCATCGAGGATAATATAGTTTCGTGCCTAATGGCATATTCATCAACGCTTGTCATGAGAAGAAGAAGCAAGGCACTTCAAAGTCTGGAGATAGACTAGTATATCTAAATACTAGGGATCCAAAGATGCGATCAGAAAATGATCTCCTTTAATGGGAGATTCTTCGGGTGTGACATCACCTGATTCAACCGAAAGTTCCGAAATGAGTTCTGCAAAGACCAATGACTTTTTGGATTTTGCGGAAACAAAATCCAAGTCGAATTCCTGGAGGATAAAAATTCATCTACTGATCTTTCCACCAATGACGTGTCGTGTCAACACATATTGAAATGGATTCACAATGACAATGATGGTGGTCTTGCGTAGGAGGATATAATGACAGAACCGCTAGAAAACATGCATTACTGCCAACAAAAGCTTCTCAACATGGTAGTAGTTGATTTTTGGTCTAACCAAGCCTTGAATCAGGTAATAAATCACATGCTCTTTGATAAGATTGTCCTCTTTACCCAAGACGATACTGATGGCCGACTTTGCAGCGGCCAAGTACAATAAGAAATATTTATTATAATTGCGAGGCTGAAGCAGAGGGGCAGACGTAAGGGCACGTTTCAATGATTTGAAACAGTTTTGAGCAGCTTCATCACAACATGAAGGGACTCCTTTTTTCATAAAACGCATGAACCCTTTCATGATCTCGGCATACTTTGCGATAAAACGTCGAAGAAATTTCACTTTTCCCTATAAGCTTTGAAGCCCAGGGACTATACATGGGGGAGGCAATTGAACTATTGCCTCAACTTTAAGAGGATCGACCATGATCCTTGTTGTCAAAACTATGAAACCTAGAAGATGACCCGATGTCACACCGAAATTGCATTTGTTTGGATTCAAGCGAATCCGATAGTAGCGACATCGTTCAAAGATTAGTCGGAGGTGCATGAGATGATCAACTCTCTTGCGAGATCATGATGCTAGATCATCGAGATAAGCCTCAACTATATGTCTAATATTGTGGAAAGAAAAAGACATGGCCCACTAAAAAGTGGCTCCAGCATTCTTCAAGATAAAATGTGCCCCATAGACATATAAAATATGTTTTATGCTGGTCTTCGAGCTTTATCTGAATCTGGTTATATCCCAAAAAACCATCCATGAATGAAAAGGCCTCATAGCATGTGCAGTCATTGATAATCTGGTCAATGAATGGGGTGGGGAAATTATCCTTTAGATATGTCTTGTTCAAATCATGGAAGTCCATACACACGAGAATCATACCCTATTTTTTGTTAACTGAAACATGATTTGACCCCCATTCTGTCAGTTGTATAGAGTAGATAAATCCTGCCTTAAGAAGTTTCTCTACTTCAACCTTAATAGCTGTTGCTTTCAGAGGATTTACTAGATGAATCTTCCGTCAGACCGTCTTGGCGTCAGGGTAAGTCTTTATTTCATGTTCAACGATTCTTGGATCAATGCCTGGCATTTCCTTGTACCACCAGGAAAAAATTTCATGGAATTCCTTAAATAAATCTGTGTAGATTTAAATCTCCTTGGGGGAGAAATCCGCTCTGACGAAGACATTCTCCACAATGCTAGGGGTGTTGGAGATATATATAGGTATAGTTTTGATGATACTTTCCATATTACCCTCGACATAAATGTGTGCGTAGCTAGAGGATTAACAGGGAAAGACCTGTCTCCAGTCATAGTCAACATGAATTCTCCTGCTTCTATTATTCTTAACTCTGGGAGGAAATATGATCTGTGATGAAGATCATCTCAGGTTCTGTCCAGACCAATCAATGCCTCAAGAATCTCCTCATTTGAGGGAAAGTATAAAGAATCAGTATTGGAAAGGGAAC
This sequence comes from Picea mariana, assembly GCA_032191745.1. Taxonomy (NCBI): domain Eukaryota; kingdom Viridiplantae; phylum Streptophyta; class Pinopsida; order Pinales; family Pinaceae; genus Picea; species Picea mariana. The sequence goes on from JASDQU010105193.1 coordinate 66,993, forward strand.
CTTAAGCCAAAATAGGCTTGAGTACTGGATGTAACTCTTGTGTAGGAGTCGGATCAGGGTCGATTGAATCTTCCTGGACAATACTATACGAAACTTCTTCCGTAGAAAAGGGAATGGCCTTTCTAGGATGCCCTTTACCTTCCATCATAGTTGATGGGGAAGGAGGAGTCTACAGATCGTAAAAGTAGGTTGTTCGGAATGATGACACTTGAAATATTTGAGCCCTAGGTTGGTTGGGGACAATTGATATCATCTTGACATCACCAGAAGGAGGCGGGTAATCAAAAGTAACCATCAAAGGTGGGCACAAACCAACCCCCACATTAACAACGCCATGATGAGGGTTATCAATCATCGGGACCATGGATGCCCCCAATGAAGGGTTAGGCCAAGAGATGGACAAACGATCAATGGTCATGATTCGACCCTCGTGTGGAAACAACAAGACCCAAAAAACTGTGGCAACCAATGCATGCATTGCATAGGTCCAACTCCTTCCTAACAAAAGGTTGTAGTCGAGAGGCACATCGACTAATTTAACTTCAACACACACGGTCTTCCCTCCTAACTGCATGGGGAAAGAAGGGATGATTCCATGTGGCCTGAAAGAATGACCGTCAAAAGAAGTAAGCAGAGTAGGTGACAGAGACAAAATGGGTTGGACAATGGCCTTCCAACACACCAACGACATCATGCAAGTTGAGGCACCCTCATCAACCACTGTACGAAAGATATTCTGAGTAAAATATTTTTTGGGGTGAGCCACTACTATTTGAAACGTGACGTGGTAAGGGAGATGAGGTTTCAAGTCAGTCATATCAAGCATAATCATTCCTAGATTAGAAGTCTCAGCTGATCCAAAAGAGGACAACATGGCCTTTCTCTGCAAAGGGAAGCTCTAGAGGACTTCCAAAGCAGACATCACGCAAGGGGTTTGTGATAAATCCTCCACCACAGAGTAATTTTGGGTGGCCCTCATGTTCAAATTATGGGAAGCTTTCTTGAATGCCCCTTTTAGGATGCATGTCATTGTTTCGCCCAAAGTATTCTTGATCTAGAGAGGAATTGTTGGGTTTGTGGATTCCTTACCCTTTTCGACAAATTATGGCATTCTGTAATCGTGTGCTCTGGTCGCTATATAAGCATCAACTTTCATCATATAAATGTTCAGGGCCGAAGGATTACTTGAAGATGTAGGGAGTCCCTGACTTCCCCCATCTGCGCTCAAAGAGGCTTAAGTCATATTTTTCCCATGTGGAAATGGGTCCGTTAACACAACAAGATACTATTGTGCCAATAACTTCTGGACCTCTACAAGTTGAGGGAACATGTGAGTCAGATGGTCCTCCATGCAAAGGTTACAAAGATACTTCAAATTTCTCTTTTATGTGTTTCCCCCACCAGCATTGTTGTTGGGTTTATTATCCCCCTTACCCTTCTTGTTTCATTTTTTTTCTTCCCTTTAGGATGTTGGTTGGACTTTGGGTTCTTCATTTTCACACTGTGTATGTTTGATGCCTGGATAGGGGGAACAATCGAACCAGAGGTTTGGCTGGCCGTTGTCTGCTGTATCGACAATTGTTGCAATTGATTTGACAATTTAGCAGTGGACTTTTCTTGTACTGAACCAACTATACCATCGACATGTGGTCCATACTTTTTTCTGGCCTTGACAAGGATGGACCGTGGCACATCTAGAAAAGTATCATAGAGTAAGTCAGACTGAGAGTATATCAATTCGAGATGTTGTGCTCTCATTATTGCCTCCTCCTCTGAAAACAATCCCGACGTTGCAACTTCCTTGGATAATTGAGGTACCAAAGAATTCAGGAACCAATCCAACAGGAAAGTCAATGGGACTTGTACCTTGATCAATATCTTCTGTTGCCACCATTCTTGGATGTGATCCAAGATATGATCGAATTTTGTCTTCTCAAAGTTAGATAACAATTCGGTGCTGACATCGTATCTCACAGGTGGTTGGAAATGGTTTAAGAAAACCATCGCCAAATCTCTATAGTAAGAGTATATTAAGCGGTCGAGCTCGATGTACCATTTCACAGCACCTCCGATAAGAGTGCATTGAAATAGGTGCAACTTTACGGAGTCGTCTCATAACAAGTTCGACGAGCACCATAGGTGGAAAGTTGTCACGTGATCACTTGGGTCTTAACTAGGCTTTCCCTAGAACTTTGGAATATCAGAGGGAAACTTGGTTGGCATGGGAGGCCAACGCAAATCATGACAAATCGGGTCATTAAGAAACTTTGACAAGTCTGGCATATGTAACATTGTTGGAATGGTAGCTTGGGCTGGGTATTATGTACAGGAAAAAATGATCCTGGAGTTTAACTGGCACTAGGTTGCCAGGAAAAATTGGGTTGTTGTCCAGGGTTTTGGTAGACACCATGGCCTTGAAAAGTGTACGGTAACTGTGTTTGTTGGGAAATCATCTACTGATTCCCATAATTGGACGTCGATGGCTAGGCAGGCATTGCTCCCTGTGTTGCATTCCAAATATTCTGGAAAGGGTTGCCCCTTGCCAATCTGACAGGCATAGGTATTGAGCCTTGCCGAGGGTTCCATTGACCATTTAAGGGGTTTCCCCTGGTCGACATCCCTGACAAGAGAACTAATCCCTACCAAGGATTCCAAAGTCCCTGTGAGGAGAAAAATCTTGTATTTTCCCCCTGTGTAGGAATAATACCCTGCACAAGATTCTATTGTCCAAAACCAGAGTTGCCCCCAACCGAGACGACAACTGACGAAAAGGTGTTATTACCAAACATGCCGAACAAAGAGAATGACATTGAAAACAGAGGGCCCGTCACACTGTATGTGAATGGAGTAGTGGTCGCCGCAGCTGATGGTATCAGACCACTACTTGAAGTAGAGGTGGTTGAGACCATTGTGGTCCAAACCGACGAAGGTGAGTTAGGAGGTGGAATAACCCCTGTGGTGGCAACCGTTGAGGGAGTATGAGGACTCCTTGATGAGGTAGCAACATTTTCTTCCATAGCTGCTTGCAAGATTATCTGACGCTTGTGAGGTGTTATCCTTGGAGGGAAAACCTGTACCAAGTACCAAGATTGGCACCAAAAAGTTAGTGATAGGAGGGTTAGCCGGCCTAAGATATTCCGCTTCGAGGTCAGTGACAATGAGTTCCTCTGAATTTGAGTTCTCTCCTCTCAGAGATGGCTCAGGCACAGTTTCTTGTGGCTTGGTCACTTTGAATGAACCTTGATGGTCAAGTCTTCATCATAACGATGGCGGTGGTGGATCTAATGCAACCAAAGGCAGGCCCTGAAGCCTTCGCGACCGACAAAGCTCTTGATCTTCCACTTTATGAAAATATCAATGACATAGTAAGGCTTTAACTAATGTTTAAAACCAAGAACACGCTAGAAAAGTTCCTACAAGATAAAGAAAGAAGACCACTATTTAATTGGAAGAACAGTTACGCCAACCAACACTAGAGAAACTTATCGGTGTAAGTGCAACTCAAACATGAAAGAACCCTCTGGGTATACTCTGTAAAGCATGGCCCGATGTCTACCTGAGGTACTATGGTATACCCCCATAATCACCTATGTAAGTCCCTAGAATAAAGGAAACTAATATGCCATCTCGCAAAGAGTCAGCGATCCTTGTTGTTGAGTCAGTGTTTCCAAGACAGTTGTCGTGTTGTCAATCCATTCAAAAAGATGTCCAACCTGAAAATCCTTCTATTGCGTCGGTCATTTCTGCAGTCTTTAAGCCTTCTATTGCATCGACCATCCCTGAGTCAGTCCTGAATCACTTGTTACTCTGATCTACATCAAATCTTGTTACTTGTTTCATGTCATTGATGTGGGATACATTAAGGCCCTCCTGTGACGAG
>JASDQU010105193.1:72739-115318 GCA_032191745.1 Picea mariana
TGGGCTTCGGGAGTTTCGATTTTCAAAATTCTCTCTCTCCTATATATGGAAATCTTATAGAGTGGAATATCTGCTGCCATCTGGCTCTTTGAATCTACAACCAGGATCTCCTCTGTGAGTCCGGCCTTTGAGAATCTCGATTCTCAAACTCCATAAGCTCCTTCTTCACATGTGACCTTGGAGGACTTCCTCACATGAACACATGACTTCCTATTAAATCTCATGCACCTTCAATCTACAAAATGATGTGGGACCGTCAATCTCCCGATATTGATGGTACCTCTAGATTGATGGTTCAGATATGCCCTCTCCAAATCTATGGACCAAATATCTTCACGATTTCAGACTTCGGGTGTTTGAAATCTCAAACCTCTCTTTCCTTTGTACTCCAATCTCCTGGAGTTAACGATCTACTGACACTTGTCCTGCTAAATCAACGACCCTATTCCTACCTCGAATGTTTGACCTTTAAACCTAGATCTACGGTCCTACGACCTCCTTCTCGATCAACGATTGAAATCCTCCTTTGGGTCTTCAGACCTTTCCTCCTCCACTTTTATTCGGAGTCTTAGATTTGGCACCACATTCCACCTTCACATCAATGACTCTAATCATTTCCAGGACTTCATCCTTCGATGATTTCAAATCTCAACAACCACTAACCTCTGGAGTGAATCCTTCCGGAGTGTCGGATCCTCTGACACCTATCCTCCTTGATTCAACGTTTGTCCAATAGTGTGAATATCCGTCCTCCATGCATCCCTTCACAGATCAACGATCCACGTGCTCCCTATGGGATCAATGGCCCTTAACCACTTTGACCATCGACACTTCGGGATATTCCGAAACACTACTTCGCAAAAAGCTGGGAGTATGATCTTTTGAAGTTCATGATCGAGTGACACCTGTCCAAACTAGATCAATAGCTATCATCCACTTCGTTTGTTCAGGCTTTGGTGTTTTCAAACCCTTCTCCTTCATGTTCTCTCGGAGATATTTCACCTACAGTTCATGATCTTTCACCACATTCCCTTTCTATATTTAACAGTATAACTTCTCGTCGGCTCTTCGGGCTTCGATGATATCAGTTCTCAACTGAACCCTCACTACAAATTACCCAGAACTCATGATCTATTGACAAGTGTCCCTTTGAAGATCGACATCTCTTTGCCCTTCGGCTCTTCGGGCTCCGACTGTTTCAACCTTCTGTACGCTCGTTCCTCCTGGAGCGTCTTCCCCGAACTTGATGGATTTCTGCCATGTGTCCTCCCAAATGATGGATGGTCCCAAATGAATTCGAGACTTCGAGACTTTTGCGAGTGCACTCTCCTATGTATACACAATGATAAATCTTGTGCACCTTATCATGATCAGATGACGGCTGATCCTCTGCACTTAGATCCAATAGATGAGATATGTTTTTCCTCTGCGCTTCCTTATGTCAATGGAAACTGATCTAACGATCCGGTCTTTTCTCCACAACCAATCAGACAGTTGATGTTTCTCCTCCTCCTGAGATTTTGATTTCTTCCAAATTGGAAGATTTTGCAAATGTTCAAAGGCTTTGACCTTTGAAATTTCTCTTGCGAACCTGACTATCTTGGGTCTCGCTTACACTCTTTCAAGTGTTATCTCTTTTGATCTTTTGGACTTAGAATAAGTCTGTCCCCTACACACTCTTTGCATTATCTCTTTTGAGCTTGTCCCCTTCGAAGGTTTTGATCTTCCACACACTCCTTGCATTTCTGGGATTTCGTCAAACTTAGATTTGAAGGGTTTCTTGAAAATAAATTCTTCTCGCCCTCTTGGCATTCCCCTTTCTCGATGTACACCTTGTAGAGATTCTCATTACAAAGTGTTCAGTAACTTTGTCTCTTTCCAAACTCAACATAGAGTTCCCTTAGTGCACACTTTCACCCTTTCGATTCCCACCTGATAGAGCTCTACAAATTTCTCAGTAACTCTGTTTCTCTCTGAAATAAAAAAAGAGTTCTTTCTGTGCACTCCTTTCACTTCTGCTGATGAAGATTCAATGATATCTCTCCTGAGCTTTCCCAAGGTTAACTCACCTCTGTCAATGCACTCTTTGTGGAAGGTGTGCACTCCTTGCACTTAGAAACTCAAAGAAGAGAAACAATCGAAACTTATTCAATACTTCACCAGTTCATAAATTCAAACATGAATTACATGTAAAGGAATAACAATAAACAAAAATACATAAACACACCATATGTAGGGAAAACTGCTTTTCTATTCTCTCTGTGTGTCTATACATATGTTTTCAAAAACTGTACTGCAACAGAGTCCTAGTTCTCTAAATCTCTCCTAATAACTTCTAAGACCTCCTAAGGCCTCTTTCTACCCAGAGATATCTCTCTCAAGTATCCTAATTACAAAGCGAGTGCTCTACGAGCTTATCCTCACCACTGCCTTAGTTCTATCATTGTCTTAGTTACAACACCATACCTCTACTACTACATTCCATAAATGAATGTCCAGGCCTGACAACAATATAGTACTGCTATAGGAAACCATTTAAGGCAACCCTATCCACTACCTGTACACAGGCATGACCTGACATTTATTAGCCTTACAACATATAATCCGTATAGGATTATATTCAAAATTGAAAAATGGGAGGGTCGATGCCTCTCCCTTTCTCCATTGTGCATCTGTGTGTTGGCACATTTTCTAAGGTGGAATGATTCTCTTGCATCATAATCCACTTCTAGGAAAAACATGAGCTCCTCTTCTCGAGTGTTAAAATCCTCCTGGATCCCAAATTCTTCCTTGGATTTGTCATCTTTCTCCTCTCCAGTTGTGTCGCCGCTGCTGCTGTTGCTACTACTTCTTATCCTTCTTCTTCCCTATTACTATTGCAGGCTCTTCTTTTCTATGCTCCCCTTTGCTGACTGCTTATGCTGACCTCAACATCAACTTCCTGATCTCCTCTATCACTCTGTCCAGCTGCTCCAGTGGCTGGCTCTTCTTATGCAGTCTTCTTAGCTGTAACTCTTCCTAATTAGTGGGTGGATCGACTTGATATCCCATGCTGTCTTTACTTCCTCTTGTGGCACTAAGTTTCCACTATGATGTAGAATCCAGTTCCACAGTTTCATCTCTAAGCTTTTGCTCAGCTTCCTCCTCTAACAGATTGGCTTCTGCCAACTCCTCTTGCGTTGGTTCAAGTCCAACTTCTTCCAGCTACTCCTCTGGCTAGTATGCTCCTCCATATGTCTCCAATATGATATGATGGATGTGAAATCTTTGTACCATTACCCTTCTCTCTAGGGCTTCCAATTCTGCATACAGAAAAAGGTCTTTGCTGTCTATTTCTCTTTCTGCTACAATCATCTTTGTTTTAGCTTCCTGGTTGAAAAAATTGAGCCATTCTTCTGAATGCTCCTCTTCTTCTGCTGGGGTAGACATCAATGTCTGATTCATTTCTTCCTCTTCTCCTTGGAAAAATTCTAATATCTGCTCCTTCATCATGATAGTCACCACTAGATGCCTTCTTCTACTATTTCATTTGCAACACATGATCTGGCCTCAGCTGGGCTATCTAGTAGGAATATCCGAATTTCCCCAATAATCAGAATTCTCCTCTGATCCTCCTCTTGGATGGTGAGAGTATTTAACTTCTCATCATATTCATTCACATGGTCTGCAAATCCACATGAACATTTATCCATCAACACTCCTTACTGATATGAACTCTCAATGGAGTCCGTGAGACTCTCAGAAAGTCTCATCTCTTTCCCCCTGCCCACCTGGAAATTTGGGACTTCTCTTCTGCCCACCTGGCAGTCTATGAGATAAACCGATCCCATCTCATTGCCCTCCTAGAAATTTTAACTTTCAACACTGCTCCTATGGAAATACATGAGACCTTCCACTGATCTCTTTCCATTTCCCATATGGCAACTCGAAAGTCCATTCCTTCCCACCTAGTAGTTTATGAGATCTTCATCTAATCTCACCTCCTCCTCATCACTGGGGTTCCTCCCAATTTCTAGTTCACAGATGTGAATCATCTCCTCTTATGTGTTACTGAGGTTTTTAACATGCCTCAACTACCTCTTTAACAACTGTTGTTGTCCTCTAGCCAACAATATCTTGACTGATCACTTCACTTTCTTCTTCATGGGCCACTCATACACCCAATGCACTTTAGAATTTTGTTGCATTTTTAATGCCAGCTGCTCCATCCTTGCTCTTATCTCATTGAGCTCTAGATCCATCTCTGGATTGTATTTCTTCTTGTGGAATTCTCTTTGGCCATGCTCATGGACTTCAGTATCCATTTCCACCTTCTACCTACCCTCCTAGAAAATCTATGGATCACTCTACATCTGCGATCATATCCATATTCTCTCACAACTCACTTGGCTGTTTAAAATTTCACTGCTGTCGTGCATGTGCAACAACCTTATTACAGAGCATCAACACTCTACCTTCCTTTCCCCTGTTGTATATAGTAAAATTTTTGTTTGTGATACCACCTGATGTTATCAGGTCATCTCCTTTCACTGTCTCTCCTTTGTCTGCTGTCTACAAACAAAATAATGACCTCCTCCTCTTTCAATTTCACCTAAAATCTATAGACGAAAACCGACTCTGATACCACTTGATGCAGACCCCCTTCCCTCCTGGGGCTATGCGACCTTTCGATCACTGTATCTTTCCTTCTTCTGAGTCGGATCGACTCTTCAGGTTCCTGGTTGAACCCAAATCAAATATACACAAGCCCCTCTTTGTTCCCTGTGTGCAGGTCTCGATAGACCCATGGGATAATTTCCACACGCTCCCAAAACACTAGTTTCAGGCATAAGCCCCTTTGGCATTAGCCCCTCCTTCATACGACCCTCGGTCATGTCCTTGNACCATGTATCCATTTGCTAATACCGTGGTTCCAATTGCGGCCCACTCTAGAATAGTTATCCTCCACACAAGTTATGGCTCCACAATTATTCCCGTCTGTCAATATCCTGTCTCTTGGTGCTTCCCTGTAATCAACGAATGCTATCAAATCTCCTTTCCTGCCATCTATGCATGATCTCAGATCACCGTGATCTGTCGCCACGTAACTCCCCTCTAGATCAATGACTGTCATTGATTTCACCTTTCAGGCTTTAGGAGTTTTGACTTTCAAACTTCTCTCTCTCCTCTATATGGAAATCTTCTAGAGTGGAAGATCTACTGCCATCTGGCTCTTTGAATCTACAGCCAGGATCTCCTCTGTGAGTCCGACCTTTGGGAATCTCAATTCTCAATATCCACAAGCTCCCTTTGTTAAGCTCCTTCTTCGCATGTGACCTTGGATGACGTCCTCACATGACCACATGAATTCTTGTTAAAGCTCATGCACCTTCAATCCATGAAATGCTGTGGGACTATTGATCTCCCGATCTTGACGATACCTTTGGATTGATGGTTTAGATCTTACCTCTCCAAATATACAGACCATATCTCTTCGCGATTATGGACTTAGGGTGTTTGAAATCTCAAACCTAGCTTTCCTCCATACTCCAATCTCCCATATTTAATGATCTGCTTACACCTATCCTGCTAAATCAACAACCATGTTCCTACCTCAGATGTTTGACCTTTCAACCCAGATCTATGGTCCCGTGACCTCCTTCTCGATCAATGATCAAAATCCTCCTTCGGGTCTTCAGACCTTTCCTTCTCCGCTTTTCTCTGGAGTCTCATATTTGATGGCATGTGTCCACCTTTGCATCGATGACTCTCCTTGTTTCTAGGAATTCGGCCTTCGACGATTTCAAATCTCAACAACCACTAACCTAAGGAGTGAATCCTTCCAGAGTGTCAGATCCTTTGACACCTATCCTCCTTGATCCAACAGTTGTCCAATTGTGTGAATCTTCATCCTCCATGTGCCCCTTCATAGATCAATGATCCACATGCTCTCTATGGGATCAATGACCCTTAACCACTTCGGAATTTGACACTTCCAGATATTTTGAAACACTACTTCTCTAAAACCCCAAAGTATGATCTTCTGAATTTCATGATCGAGTGACACCTGTCCAACCTAGATCAACGACTATTGTTTGCTTTGGCTGTTCGGGCTTTAATGCTTTCAAACCCTTCTCCTTCACATTCTCCTAGAGTGATTTCACCTGGAGTTCACGATCTTTCGCCATGTGCCCTTTCTAGATCTAACGATCCAGCTTCTCTTCAGCTCTTCGAGCTTCGACGATATCAGTTCTCAACTGAACCCTCACTACAACTTACCTGGAACTTGCGATCTTTTGACAAGTGTCCCTTTGCAGATCGATGGATCTCAGTGCTTTGGATCTTTGGGCTCCGATTGTTTCAACCTTCTATATGCTCATTCCTCCTAGAGCGTCTTCCCCCAAACTTGATGGATTTCCTCCATGCCTCCTCCCAAATGATGGACGGTCCCAAATGAATTCGAGACTTCAAGACTTCTGTGAGTGTGCTCTCCTGCATATACACAATGTTAAAGCTTGTGCACCTTCTCGTGATCAAATGATGGTTGATCCTCTATGCTCAAATCCAACAGATGGGATATATTCTTCCTTTGTGCTTCCTTATGTCACTTGACACTGATCTAACGGTCCAGGATTTTCTCCACAACCAATCCAATGGTTGTTGTTTCTCCTCCTCCTGATATTTTGATTTATTCCGACTTGGAATATTTTGCAAATGTTCAAAGGCTTCAACCTTTGAAATTTCTCTTGCGAACTCGACTACATTGGGTCTTGCTTACGCTCTTTCAAGCGTTATCTCTTCTGAGCTTTTGGACTTAGAATAAGTCTATCCCCTACACACTCTTTGCATTATCTCTTCTAAGCTTGTCCCTTTCGAAGGTTTTGATCTCCCACGCACTCCTTGCATTTCTGGGATTTTTTCAAACTTAGATTCAAAGGATTTCTTGAAAATAAATTCTTCTTTCCCTCCTGGTGTTCCCCTTGCTCGATGCACACCTTGTAGAGATTCTCCTTACAAAGTGTTCAGTAACTCCGTCTCTTTCTGAACTCAACACAGAGTTCCCTTAGTGCACACTTTCACCCGCTCGATGCCCACTTGGAAGATATCTACAGATTTCTCAGTAACTCTGTTTCTCTCTGAACTTGACAAAGAGTTCTTCTTGTGCACTCCTTTCACTTCTGCTGATGAAGATTCAATGATATCTCTCCTGAGCTTTCCTGAGGTTAACTCACCTCTGTCAACTCACTCTTTACGGACTGTGTGCACTCCTTGCACTCAAAAACTTAAATAAGAGAAACAATTGAAACTTATGCAATACTTCACCAATTCTTACATTCAAACATGAATGACATGTAAAATCATAGCAATAAACACACATACATAAACACACCATATGCAGGGAAAACTGCTTTTCTATTCTCTCTGTGTGTCTATACAAATGTTTTCAAAAACTGGACTACAACAGAGTCCAAGTTGTCTCAAGCTCTCCTAAGAACTTATAAGACCTCCTAATGCCTCTCTCTACCTAGATATCTCTATCTCAAGTCTCCTAATTACAAAGAGAGGGCTCTATGAGCTTATCCTCACCATCGCCTTAGTGCTATCACTCTCTCAGTTACGACACCATACCTCTACGACTACATTCCATAAATGAACCTCCAGACCTGAATACGATCTGTACCTACTACAGGAAACCATTTAAGGAAACCCTATCCACTACCTGTACAAAGGCATGGGACCATGGCCTAGAATTTATCATCCTTACAACATATAATCCGTATAGGATTATATTCAAAATTGAAAAATGGGAGGGTCGGTGCCTCTCCCTTTCTCCATTGCGTGTCTGCGTGTTGGCGCATTTGATGAGGTAGAGCGATGCTCCTGCATCAGTTTCCATAATATGTATATGGAGAAACCCAATTGAGCTCCTACAAAATTTCCAATGGAGTAGGTGGAAAAATGCATATTTACAGTGTGGAGTTGCGACAAGTTGAAGAATGAACAAAAAACTTAATGAACACTTTTCAGATAATCATAACTTTCTGCTCAAGACTCAGAATTGAGCATGGAAGTAGGTGTTGGAAAGGTCTAGGACATTAGAATATAAATATTCATCCAGAAAATTGATCCGGGGAATCAATTTTTCTAGAAATCAGAAGAAATAGTTCTGATATATTATTGAACCAGAATGGTTCATAATTTCATGAAATTGTTGAAACAGTTAGCATGACAAAGTTTTGTTGGCTGCACATTTTACAGAGTTAAAAAAAATTGATCAAATCAGGATCAACACAGATTCCAGAGGAATGGAAGAGGCATAGGGGACTTACATCCAGGAAGATTATATTAGAGGGATGGATGTCCATTTGGGCATTGAAGGAACAAACTCCAATTGACATGGAGAAGGAAGGGATGAAAACATGAATATAGTAGAGGCCATTAAAAATTTGTAGAAGGATGTCCAAAGGCATAAATATGATAATGAAAGGCTTATGAGAGCCAAGGAGAAACATGAGGAATTCAACATGAATTTAATGCAGAGCTTGAACAAAATAGAAAAGAAATTGGATAAGGAGAGTGGCTCAAGCAAAGCAGGAAGTCACAGGTCTCTTGATGAGAAAAGAAGAGAAATAAGTGCTAGCAAACATCACCATCACTCCCCGAGGCATTCCAATAAGAAAGCACACATCAAATCAAGTCCATCCCTGTCAAGAAGCATAAGAGGTCTGGGGTGGATGAGCTATGAGGATAAATGAACAAAATCAAACCTCCTACATTTTATGGTGAGCACAAGAAGGATGAATATGCAGAGACATGGCTGCTGGGCATAATAAAGTATTTCAATTACATAATTATTCTTCTCACGCAGAAGGTATAATTTCCATCTATCAACTCAAGGGAAAATCATCCATGTGGTGGGATCAGCTTGTGCAGGTGCAACACATTAAGGAGAAAAGTGTTACTTGGAGGGAATTCAAGAACTATTTTGAGAATAAATACTTGACTAAGAGATACTATGACAAGAAAATGAAAGAGTTCTTTGAACTCAAACTTGGGAGTATGACCATAGATGAATATGAGAGAAGGTTTTTAGAAATGTTGAAGTATGTCTCTTTCATCAAGGATGAGACAGTTAAGATTCAAAGTTATTTGAGTGGATTTCCAACATTCATTAGTGAAAAAATACAGTATGATGATCCCAAGACATTGGAGGAGACCATAAGGCAAGATAAATGCCTATATGATCAACAAAAATCAAGGCCAACTTTCCAAAAATCTTGGGAAGACAAAAATAAATTCAAGATGGATTAGAGGAAGAAGGGATCTAAGCCACCATTCTTCATAAATAATACTCTGGGACAACCAACTTCTAGAGAAACTAGAACGATTGAGACAAGGGGTCAAAGGCTAAAGAAACCACCTATTAAATGTTGGGGTTGTAAAGGAGATCATATGTTCAGATATTGTCCCCAAAAAGGTGAAAAAGTGAGGACTATTCACAATATATAGCCAGCTGAAACAGTGGGGGACTTGGGCAGAAATGTACCAAGGATCTATGCAGCCCTGGACAACAAGCAAGCAAAGTATCAGTCACACATGATTGAAGTAGAAGGTATGATCAACAACCAAACCATTGCTATTTTAATTGATTCAGGAGCTAGTCATAGTTAGATCCTAAGATGGTGGAGAGTTTGCATTTTCCAAGAAGCAAGCGTGGAAAATCTTGGTTGGTGCAACTGGCTATCGGAGCCAAAAGAAAAGTTAATGAGATGGTTAAGTCTTGTCTTATGGACATGAATGGGATGAACACTAGGGCATATTTGAAAATATTGCCTTTAGGTTACTATGACTGTCTAATTGGGATGGATTGGTTGGACCAACATCATGCAATCCTAGACTGTCATAACAAGGAATTTTCTTTCTTTGATGAGGAAGGGAACATAAGGAAAGTGCAGGGAATTCCCATGGCAGTAACCATCAGAGAAATTTCAGCATTGCAGCTGAAGAAATGTTATAGAAAAGGGTGTCAAATATTTGTAGCTCATATGGAGGAGACACCTAAATATAAGGTGCCAAATTTAAAAGATTATGTAGTACTGGAATATTTCGAAGATGTGTTCAAGGAGGTACTAGGACTACCCCTAAAGAGAGATATTGATTTCTCTATAAATTTAATGCCTGGAGCAGCTCTAGTGTCAAAGAATCCTTATAGAATGAGTACACCATAGATGAAGGAGTTGCAAATGTAACTTGAAGAACTTCTGAAGAAGGGGTTTATACACCCAAGTGTGTCACCTTGGGGTGCCCCAATCTTGTTTGTGAAGAAGAAATATGGGACATTAATATTGTGCATTGATTTTGGACAGTTGAATAAAGTGACTGTAAAGAACAAGTATCCTCTGCCAAGGATTGATGATCTCTTTGATCAATTGAAAGATGCAAAGATATTTTCAAAGATAGATCTCAGTCTAGGATACCATAAGGTAAGGTTTAAAGAGGAATATATTAGCAACACCACCTTCAGGACAAGGTATGGTCATTATGAGTTCACAGTGGTGCCATTTGGGTTGTCAAATGCACCAACTGTTTTCATGTGCTTAATGAATGGTGTTTTCCCGAGAATATTTAGACAAGTTTGTCATTGTCTTTCTAGATGACATTATTATATATTCTAATTCATAAGAAGATAATGAACATCATTTGAGAATGGTGTTGCAAGTACTAAGGGAGCATCAGTTATATGCCAAGTTGAGCAAGTGCTCAATTTATTAGAAGAAAATTCATTATTTGGGACATATCATTTCAGAGGATGGGATAGTAATGGATCCTGAGAAGATAGAAGCCATTAGAGAATGGTCAGTGCCAAAGAATGTGACATAGGTTAGATCATTCATGGGCCTTGCAGACTACTATAGGAGATTCATTGAAGGATTCTCAAATATTGCACACCCAATGACTTCCTTGCAAAAGAAGGGTGTGAAGTTCCAATGGACATTGGATTGTGAAAAGAGTTTCCAACACTTGAAACAATTATTAACAAGTGCTCCAATACTAAGGATTGTTGACCCAAATGAAGACTTTATTGTATGCACAGATGCATGTAAAGAAGGATTTGGTGGACTCCTAAGTCAAAATGGGTTTGTTATATATTATGAATCAAGGAAGTTGAAGGAGCATGAAAGAAACCATGCCACTCATGATTTGGAGTTGGCAGCCATAGTGCATTCATTGAGGAAATTGAGACACTACCTCATTGGGAAAAGGTTTGAGCTAAGAACAGACCATAATGGTCTAAAATATTTATTTGACCAACCAACTCTAAACGCTAGGAAAAGTAGATGGTTACAATTTCTGAGTGAATATGACTTTGATATAAAGCATATCAAGGGGAAAGAGAACAACTTGGCTGATGCACTCAATATAAGAGTGTATGAATTGCATGCTACAACAATTAGCATGTACCAATCAGATTTGAAACCCAAAATTTTAGAGGCTGCAAAATTAGATTTGCAATACAAGGAATTAGTGGCAAAATTACAGCAAGGTAATTTGCATCAGAAAATTGAAGAATACAAGCTAGATAATGATGAAATTCTCATGTACAGGGGTACAATTTATGTACCAAATTCTCAGGAATTGAAAAATCTTATATTGAGAGAAATTCATAATGTACCTTATGCTGGGCACCCAGGTTATCAGAAAACTATTGCAGTTGTCCAGGGCCAATATTGTTGGCTAGACATGAAGAAAGAAGTTGTAGATTTTATTGCCAAATGTTTGGAATGCCAAAAGGTAAAAGATGAGCATAGACACCCAACTGGTTTGCTACAACCATTACCCATTCCTGAGTGGAAATGGGAAGTTGTAACAATGTATTTCATCAACAAACTTCCCAGAACAAATAAGAAACATGATTCTAGCATGGTAGTGGTGGATAAGCTTACTAAAGCTGCCCATTTTATTCGAATTAAGCTTAATCAAAAGGAAACCAACATTTCTGATGTTTATATGAAATAAATTGCTCAATTACATGGCATACCCAAGACAATTGTGTCTGAGAGAGATCCAAAATTTACCTCAAAATTTTGGAAGGGATTATTTAATGGATTTGGAACAAATTTGAATTTTAGTACAACTTGTCATCCATAATCATATGGGCAAACAAAGAGGGTGAATCGAGTGATTGAGGATATGTTGATGATGTATGTGATGGATAAACTATCAAAATGGGAAGACTATCTACACTTGGTAGAGTTTTCTTATAACAATGGGTACCAAACATCTTTGAAGATGATCCTATTTGAGGCACTTTATGGAAGAAAGTGCAACACATCGGTAAGCTGGGATAACCCAATAGATAGAGCAGTGGTTGGGCCAGGTTTACTCAGGGAAATGAAAGAGAAAATGTTGAAAATAAAACAAAATTTAAAGGCTTCCCAAGACAGGAAGAAAAGATATGATGATAAGGGAAGAACTCACAGGGAATTTAAAGTGGGAGACCATGTATTTTTGAAAGTGAAAGCCAATAGAAGTTCCTTGAAGTTGAGAAGTTGTTCAAAGTTTGCAACTCGCTATTGTGGGCCGTTTAAAATCCTAGAGAGGATTGGTCCAGTAGATTATATGATTGCATTGCCTGCATCTATGTCTGTTCATAATGTATTCCATGTATCATTGCTCAAGAAATATATACTTGATGCTAATCACGTTATTTATTGGAATGTGATTCATGTGGAGCAAGAAGGCACTTTCCAAGTGCATCCAGTACGCATTCTAGACTAGAAAATCAAACAGCTCCAGAATCGATCCATAGGGCTTGTAAAGGTCTAATGGACCTAATACAGTCCTGAGGATGTCACTTGGGAGAATGTGGGTAGAATACCCACATCTTTTTGAGGATTTTTGAAATTTTTGTTGTATATGAGTACATAATGCACTGAGGACAGTGCATAAATAAGGGGAGAGGATTGTAATATTCTTAGGCCAAACCCAATTGTAATGTTAATGAAAATGTACTTGAGTTAGTGAGTTTTTTGATATCATTTTGTATGCACCTTTCATGGCATAGTGCACACATGTACTGCGCAGTAAAATGAGGAAGTGTGCACATTCCAGGATACCGCGCGCAACAACTTAAGTGTGCGCGATTTTGAGGCTAGGGATCCCTGATGTATATGTTGTGTTTTATAGGCTTGTAAGCCAGTTTTGTGATTATTAGGCCGAAGATCATAGATGTTAAAGGCTAGTGTGCCTACTTTTGTATATGTCTCAACATTAATATAAAATACATCGTTGCGCATAGACCGACCACGATAAAAGAGTATGGGGGACTAAACTCCACTAGTTAGGGAAGGGAGTGGGGGGGATAAAAGTTAAGAAAAAGGGGCTAATCTAGGGAGCTTAAGCCAAAAAGGAATATTATATTAATATTTCTTAAATCATAAAGTATGGATAATTATTTTATCCTAAGTTCTAAATATGGGGACAAGTGGGCCAAAGTAGCTCCCAACATGACAAGTGTCAAGTTTGGGACATGCATACATATTGTTTGGACTTAGTTCATTTCCCATGATTACTTCTATCATTCCTCCCATCATTCAATAATCCAATCAATCATCCATGGGCATTCACACACTTGTTGAGATATATTCTGTACCTTCATGTCACTTTACCTGAACCTGTATCCATATCCATACTTGTTTGTGTAGCTGGTTATCTTGGGAGTTGGACTGAAGAAGTAGGTTGTCAGGCCCGTGGGATATTGAAGAGGTGGGTTGTCAGGCCCATGAGAAATTCCTCTCTGGGTGATAGAATTGTTGGGAATTGATTTCCCGAAGGTGCTAAACTGTAGCTACAAGGCTCTGAGACTCCATGTCTGGCTTGTTGTTGAATCCTGGAAAGGAAGTAGGGCAGCCAAATGACTGTTGAGCAGAGAAGGGACACACTTTCTAGGGTGGGACAAGAATGTGGGGAATGAGGGACTGTAGGCTGTTAGTTTGAGTGGGCACCTGTGACAGAGTCTTTCCAGTTATCTATGAGCCGTTAGCCTGGCTAGGAATCCCTTTACCCAGGTGGAGTTTAGTCCCAGCTCGGGGGTAAACCACTACTGAGAGTGATGAGCAGTGTGGTATAAGGCTAGGAGGTTTGTGGAAGGTCTGTACGCAGTTGGTGATATTCTTACCAAGATAAGTGTCGACTATGCGATAATTTTACATGATGCATTATTATTTACGTGTTTATTTTTATGGATTATCCTGTGTATGGTTTATAACTGTGTTTATATTTATGGGTATTGCCTGCATATGATGCATGTATATGTTTACTATCATTTTCATATGAATATGTGTATTTACAGTATGTATTTGTCTATTTACGTTTTATATATAAATTTCCGCAAGATTTCTGTGTGTATATATTTTAATTGCATGCAGTTCGAAAAATTGATGTGGCATAGCTCAATTGGATGTTGGGTATGTTACAGTATGTTCCACAGAGAGAACAAAAGCGTTCTCTCGTGTATCATGCCTCAATGTGGGTGGCCGAGGATGTTACAACAAGAATCACATCAAATGTGCTATTCCATTCACTATTTATTGCACCACCAATGAAATATGTATACCAAAATAAGTGTCGCCTATGGCCTTATATATATCAGATTAGATAAAATCTTTTGGTATAACAATTTCCCAATTCTCATCTTGGTCCTCATTTTCTCCATTTTGAACACGATCTTCTCTAGATTAATTATCATTATGAGCCTCCAAAGCATTATGTTCCATATCAAGTTCATTAGAGAAATCTATTATATTGTTTTCTCCCCTTCTATCACAATCTGATCGCTAAAGAGCTAGTACTCTTTCTCATGGAAAATTGGTAATGTCATACTTTGTTACATATAATATTAAACATATATCCATATGTTTGTCAACCTTTTTCTTCAGCTTTGACTTCAAAAATAACAGTGCAGTAAAAATTCTCTCATCCTCCACTGATCCCAAAATCATGGTTTGACACAGATCCACTAATTTGAAATATTCTAATATGTTTTCCTATAAGTATTGGCTAGCACCTAAAATAGTCCATAATCTTGTTATTGCACCATATTCTAAAGGATTATCCAAAACATGAAACTACTTCCACATTGTTTCAACAAAGCGTGTGGCTTGTCAAAACAATTTTGATGAATCTAAAATACCTTGAATCTGTTCTCCATGTATCTGGACCTTCTAGCAAAAGTGGTGCACTAAATTTTTAAATTTTTCTAGAAAGTTGTGTTTTAAAGTATTTTGACATTGTTGTTTATTCCAATATTGAGGGTACACCACATACATGGCCTCCAAAAATTCATCTCGAGGAAATATTTATCTTATCTCTTATGGTAGTGATTTTTCAGTTTCTATCAAGTTGTGTCTCACTGAAATCAACATTGTTGAATAATCCTCTTGAAACATGGCACTCTTTGTTGGTTCATCATGTATTACTAATATAATAAAAAGGAACCATACACCCACACACTGCCATACACAATATCCCTTTTTCATCAAACTTCAATTTGTTTTTAGAATTTTCTATATCAATGATTGTAGTCCAATTTGTAAACCACGGACCTTTAAAATACTCTGACATATTATACAAGTTATGCAATGAAAGGTGTGCTAATTTTCTTGCATTTGTGTATTTTGCAATATACATTGTGCGACTTTGAGACATTTTCATGAGGACATTAATTTCATCTAGCATAGGAATAATTCCAGCCAATGTTGATAACATCTCTATGTCAGTTAGTAAAAAAGAAGATCTTGAGCTCTATCTACATTGAAGCGATGTTCATACATCACCCCTACCAAGGATTAGTTCACTAAATAGTGTTTGAGTTGGTCCATTCAATGAGATCCATCTCGTATCAACATCTTTTAATAGCTTTTTTCCATTTGTAATACCATCAACAAATTTTTGAAACTTTGAAAATCATTTGGGACTACAAAAAAAGTATGCATAAGCCTCTCGTACAAGATATTCAACTTTTGAAACTGATGGACAATTGCTTGCTATTTTAAATGCAAGATTCATCCTATGATCCATACAATTAATACTTAACATATATGGTGAAGTTGATAGTTGTAGTCTAACACAAAGGTCATTCATTTTTCCTTTCATTATTGATGCTCTATATGCTCCAATAGATACTAATGTTTTTGTGATCATTGAATGATCCATACCACCAATTTCCTTCAAACTATTAATAACAATTTCATAAATATTTTTAGTTGTAGAATTTTCCTCATTTTATAAATCCCAAGTAGATATGAATGCCTAATATGGTCATTAACGATATAAATACTCATGTAGGTCCATGAAGTATTATCAATAGTTGTAACCTCATCCAAAGACAATGAAAAAAACCTAGAATTTTCAAACTTCTCTTTCATATCATCCTTTTCTACTCAATCTAGATATTTTACCCATTCC
Organism: Picea mariana; assembly: GCA_032191745.1. Taxonomy (NCBI): domain Eukaryota; kingdom Viridiplantae; phylum Streptophyta; class Pinopsida; order Pinales; family Pinaceae; genus Picea; species Picea mariana. Next base: position 89,186 of record JASDQU010105193.1, read on the forward strand.
TAACCATTCATTATAGACCAATGAGAAGATGGAAAAATTGACACTTGGAGAAAAGATATATATTTCATGTAATTTGGATAATCTGTCATAGGATGAACTTTATAGAAGATGTGAAATTCCATTCTTAATTGCATTGTCTTGAATAAAAAATTTCTTTCCATCGTCTTTCCGAATAGAGATGTGATGGCTCCTATACTTGCCTCGAGTTTTCTCTTACTTATTCAATATTTATTATATTCATTTTCATATTTGACATGTCAACATTCCTCATAATATTTCCATCTGATAATAGATTTCTCCTTGCCATCTACACTTTTATTTTCATACACCTTTCCTACATGCTTCTCTATTGTATATGCTAGTGGGAACCCCCCTCCTATGGCTACACTAGGGTTTACAATGTAGGCAGATCAATAACCGTTTAAAAGTCTCCTACTTCTCTAACTACCCCAAACATACCCCAAACTTATCCAAGAAAAGTAAAATGAGAAGGATCCGATAACTATACCTTTACTCCACATCCAATGTTGATCCTCTCACGCTTGATAGCTTCATTGACTGCAAACCTCCTCCCAAAGGATGGTCTGCATTAAAAAATAGATAAACATAAAAATACAAGCATACATTTCATACATAAATAAGGGTTAGATGTTGGAATAAAAACATAAATCAAATGCAAACATTCGACACATCATGTTATTGGGACAGGAAAAATACTTATTTTATTGATAATACAATGATTCCTTACAACCAAAGTCAGCTACTTCTCCTCGAACCTGGTTCGGGATCCTCTTCACCAAGATCCAAGTGCACCTCCATGTATCTTTCTCCTCTCAACCTTCTTCTTGGACAATGGAATGGGTTCTAATGGAGGAAAAAGGGAAAAATTGAGGGATTCTGAGGCAAATCTCACAATAAGGATGCAAATGCTTGGGGCAAGGAGGGGATGTGAAACATGCATAGTTTCATTGTTCTTATATACATATATGGAATGAGACCCCAACACTTCCTTTTATATGGGAAAAGGATGGTTATTCGGTTAGGTGACAGGATATAGGTGGTGAATTAGTTGGGAAACCACCCAATAGCCCGTAATCTCAACGAATTCCTTGCAACTTTTTAATTTTTGCAACTTTTGCAAGTATACACAGGCTGTAGTGGTGCATCATGCATACATACATGGGATGTAGTGGTGCATCAAACGTATGCACGTGGGCAGTATTGGTACAGGGCGCGTACATCTTCAAAAAATGAGTTTTTAAGAAGAGAAACTCAATGATGGCTTGGAAAAAATAGCAAGTAAGAGGGCCAAGTGATAGGTATGCATGTATGGAGTAATTTAGGGTTATAAAAAATGCCCCCTAATGTGTGAGTTCAGAAGAGCATCTGATGGCCGAAATACATTACAAAATCTTTACCAATGTATGAAGCGAGTGAGCCCGGGACCAGAGTTCAGGAGGTGCCATCTGCAAAAATAACAATTGTCTCACCAAGGCGGGCATACCCATGCTCGAGATGAAATAAATCATGGCTGCCAATCAAATACACTGCAGATCCATGTCATATAACTATATAAAGTGCATCTGTGAGAAATACACAATGAATCTACATCTCGAAATCAAATATATACATGTATAGTATCCATCTTCAAGAAGCCAATAATGCCTGATGGATGTTGATGAGGTCTTTAGATCTCGAGCAACAACTTCAAGATATTCAAAACTTGGGTAGGATTTCAATGTGAGTGTATGAATTCACTACCCAGAGGTCTTCGACGGCTCATCAGGAAAAGACAATAGGATCTCGATGATCGGGCAAAGAACTTCATTGATTTCGAACAAGGATTTGATTGGACTTTTGGAATGGACGAGCACAAGGAAAAGAGACAAACTACAAAAAGTATGACTCAGGATGGGTGAAATATCCCTTGGAAAAGAGAACAAAAGATGATTAGACTCAGGCACCATGACATTGACATAAGTTCACAATGGAGGAGGTAACACAAACTCTCCATGTGTTTGGAAGAGTAACCAAACGAAGGAGGACACAACTCTATGTAGCGAGAACAACTTCCTAATGTCACACTAGATCACAATTCTTGATGAGCAAATGGAAGGATGTGCTTTGTCCAAGGGCGACTCATTGTGCTGCCAAAAACGAATATATATTTCCCGTCCCCTCTTTTTGGGTTTTTAAATTTTTTTTTTTGTCTTTTTCAATTTTTTAAGAGCTTGAAAAAGAATAAAAGAATGCTACGTTACAAAGGAGGAATGAGTGTCACAAACATACTAGTTCCAAGCACAAGGAACACACTAATTCTTAGAGCAAGGAGACATGTGTAGGAAAAGGACACTCGGGGAAAATTCCTCCATGGGTCAAGGTGTCGGGCCGTAGAGGCAAAGTGATACAAGGCTTGGGTATAAGGCATGCTTCAAAGGTTCAGTTGAGAGCAACATGGAGCCGACATTAGGCCAAAGATGCAGAGATGCAAATGCGATTAGCAAGACACGATGAAACCCCCTTCAATGTAATTTTAATGAGCCCAGAGAAGGTAAGATTAGTAGATTTTTCATGTTTAGAGAGTCTGAAAAAACATAAAAGAAGACTCCATTGAGGTACCTTCTTCGAAAATAGTCTAGTCGGTTCGAAAAAGGGGTAAACTAGCACCGAAAAGACGTCTATTCAAAACCACTTTAACGAGTGTGACAAAGACAAAATCACCTGACAATATTTTCAATTTTAAGGAGTCTAAAAAGAGCTTAACTATGGACTCACAACCTTTTTCTGGATTTAGTCTCCTTAGCCTGAAAAAGTATAAAATTTACTTAGGAGAACTCTCCCGGTGAGATGAATCTCCCGAGTTTAACCTTTTTCCTCCTTAATCCACGAGACAAAAAAGGGGTAAACTCATGCTAGTAGATGTTATTATGTACTAATTTAACGAGTGTGAAGAAACAAGGTCACTCGACGATCTTTTCAATTTTAAAGAGTCCAAAAAGAGCTCAACTCTGGACTTCTTAGGGGATGTTCTTCTGGACCAATTTAATGAGTGTGAAAGAACAAGGTCACTCGATGATATTTTCAATTTTAGGGAGTCTGAAAAGAGCTTTACTATGGACTCCGTGGGGATTCCTTTTTCGTAAATTTAGTCCCTTAGGCCCGAAAAAGGGTTAAAATTATACTTGATAATAATCTTCTAGTGAGCCAAAACTCCTAGAGTATACCTTTATTCATACAATTGACCATCCAGACCGAAAAGGGGTAAACTACTGCCGGAAAGATGTGCCTTTGAGTTTTAGTTTGGTGAGTGTGAAGGACAACAAGATCGCTTGGAAATATTTTCATGTTTCAAGAGTCTGAAAAGGGCTTAAAGAAGACTCCAGTAGTTACTTTTCAAATTAATCCAGACAAGATTTAAAAGCACAAACGTAGTCTCATCGAATGTTGCTTTCAAAATTCAAAGTGAGCTTGAAAGACAACAAAGCATGCTCATTTTGGGAATCCCAAGGGTGAGGCCGAGAGTGATGATGTATCAAATGTATGAGGCTCAATCTCATAATCATGACTAGACTAACAAGGGCTCCCGAGCCTAAAGTAATTTTGAAGACAACATGGACGCCAAAAAGCAACAATGATCTATCTAGGGAATCCATGTAAAGGTAGGCTCTACCACTTAATTACAACACTTCTAAATCAACAATGATGGTTTCTTGTTGCACTTCGGTGGGATCGATTCTATGGAAAAGCGGAAACGACAAGGAGATGCAGAAAGTAGAGGTGGAATCCTAACTTATATGCAAAAAGTTGGAAAAAACTACTTTTACCAAAGGACCTTTAAAAGTGACCCATCTCCCAAAAATTTACCAAACCAAAAGCCGAAGTGTATCATAACATCCAATAAGAAACTTAATAACCGAATAAAACAATTTTCAAGCCAGAAAAAAAAAACAAAAGGTTTCAAAAAAGTGGCAAAAAAGGGCCAAAAAAGTCTATAAATAGAAGATGACAGCTCTTTTCACCATTGCAACTTGAAAATTAACCAAGAGGTAAAAAGGAAACCTTTGCTAAAAAATTTGATTTCGGCAGCTTCATAGGACGAAACAAACTTTCGCTCGGACCAAATAAGTATAAACTCATCCCTCTTGCATTTCAATACTTCAATTTTTCATACTTTTTAGTTTTTGAGGGGGCACGCCCTCCTAAAAAAGGGTGGCCCTTTGTGTACGCCAACTGTCAAAGGACATCCCGCATACATCCATGGGAAGAAAACAGTCTGCCCGTGGATGTACGCAATTGTGTCCAAAACAATCCGCGTACACCCTCAAAAGCATTGAAAAATAAAGTGTGCAAGAGTTAACTCCCCCTTAAACTTGTCATTTAACAGGATGTAAGTCCACTGGAGGGAGAGGGAACACGAGGAGATCGATATCTTGGTCGATGAGGACCCTGCTACCATTTCTGCATTAAAACAATGCAGGCTATGGAATTTCTACTAGTGTCCGCTTATGAGAGCACAAACTAGGCTTCTGAATGCCCTGGTGGATTACTGGCACCCAGACACAGAGGCATTTCATGATTGAGGGGAAGTCATTGACTCCAACGACCAAGGATATTTACTTTTTGATTGGCCTCTTGAGGAGGGGGGAACCAGTCAACCCGTGAACATTTACTCCTGGGCCCTTCAACATAACCAACTACATCGGGATGTACTCTAAGGTAGGCACTGAGAAAGTAGGTTCTCAAGTGCCCATCAACAATATCACCAACCTATCACTGAAGGTGATCCTATTGCTTGTTGGGCGGATCAATGGATCCACGATAGTCCACCAGGCTTCCTGGGCGCACATGTATTGTGCCATGCAGTGAATTGATGCATGCATTTTTTACTGGAGTACAACCATGCTTACTTGCATGAAGAGGTAGCTTACAGAGTGTCGTGAGCATAGAAACAAAAACTTCAATTTTGATACCATTCTATGCTTATTCTTATTTGAGAGGGTACCCAACCTTAGTCTGAGAGAGACAGTGCAAGGGCATGTGGCCTCCTTCCCAACAGTGTGTATATGTGAGACATTACTGCTGTGACAGGGGGGAGGAAGGACCATAGAGGCCTTCGACGACACATTTTTTGACTAGCGGGAATGGTAGATTTCGACGATAGAGGACTACCCCTATGCCATAATCAACTTTTCTAGGGATCCAGACATGCCTATACCTCCTGGAGAGGAGTGAGGAGGGATGGGTACGTGTGTTTTTAAAGCTATTTAATTTTTTGTTTTCTTTTATATATATCATTTTATGTGTATCAGAGTATTTGACAACTATGTACCTATTTTATGTACAAATGTGGGACCTATGTGCCCGATGGACTTCTCGAGGAATAGGCGGTGTCCTCGACTAGAGGAGGTACCAACAAAAACCATAGGACCAACAACAACCATAGGACCAATAGCCGCAGGGGGACCTCTAGTTGAAGAAGCTGAGAGAGTTTTGAGATGGGTGGAGCAGAACCTCACCGTGCTCACTTGTGTCATTCCATGGCCAAGATCGAGGATCTCCCACCACCGATGCAACCTCATGTAGTTGGGGTGCGATGAACTTGGGTCCAACTCTTTCGACGTTTGGAAAACACCGTTGTTCACTATGGCAGGGCCAACATGCCCCATTCTTAGATAAGATGGACCTCTTATGTGACGAGGACACTCTTTTTGTATATTTTTGAGGGCATAAGCCTCGTGATGTATACTAGATATATATTTTTTGAGGCATTTGCGCCCACTAATGTACTCTGACACTTTTTGATATATATATGTATTTACATATTTATGTCCTATGGATCACATTTTTTACAAAATGTATGTACATATGTACGTGTGTGCTTCTTTTTATGTGTGTGTGATATGCCAATCTAATACTTGATTAGCCAGAGTATCTGTCATTTGATTTAATCTCCTAGGAACATGGATATACGTAATGTAATCGAAGCAGTGTTCTAAGAGATGTAACCTAAGGAATAGTCAGTGTAAAGTAGGATCATAAACACGATAAAACCCATTTAACTAGGACACAACCAACTGAGCATCTAAGTAGACCCATAGGTGAGAGATACCATGCGAAAAAGCATAACGAAGAAATTCTATCACTGCACTGTACTCGATGACATTGTTTGTAGTGTCACCTAGATAGATACCTCCAAAAGATAGCAACTGGCCTTGAGGTGTGAAAATCACCCAAACTGTGGAAGCAAGTCTCCGAGTGTGTCAGCTAGCACCACCCGCGAACCCAAAAAACACCTCTGATTCACTTGACATATGCCAAAATGAAAAAGATGACATAAACAACAACACGTCCATAAAACAAAAAAGACAAAAACTAAATGTATAAGAACTATACATATGTACAAGAAGTCACTGAGGCGACCAAACTACGAGTAACACTTCTTGAGGTAGGGCCTATTTCTAGGCTCTGACAAGGTCTTTCCCTCAAAGTCAACTAGATGATAAGCACCCTTCTTTAAGAACTCCTTCACAATGAAAGATACGAACCACATGGGTTTGAAATTTCCCACCCCGAGGGGATCCTTATCTTGGTCGTAGACTAGGACAAGGTCACCTTCGGAGAAAATCCAAGGATGAACAAACCAATCATGCTAACACTTTACTCATTTCTTGTGAGCCTTGTTGGCAAAGGCTGCATCAAAACATTGCTCATCAAGCTGCTCGAGATACAATAAGTGTTCCTCAAGTGGTGAAGTGTCAGGCAATAACTCTACTTCCAACTTTAGAGACGAGATCTGACACTCTATAGGCAAGATTACTTCCATCCCATAAATGAGTTGAAAAGGTGAGAAATTGGTGGAAGTATTTACAGACGTTCGATAGGCCCATAATGCCAAGTACAACATCAAATGCCATTTCGACTTGGCAGAATTTATCGTTCATTGTAGAATAGTCTTGAGGGAATTATTCAAATCCTCCACTTGACCATTCACTTGTGGGTAGTAGGGAGATGAATTCTCTTGCCTCAACCAAATATTTGATGTTAACTCAGACATCATTTTTTTCTCAAAGTGACTGCCATGGTCAGTGATAATATCCTTTGGGATGCCAAACCTTGCTACTATCTGGTTAAAAATGAAGAGAGATGTCATTTCACCATCATTATTGAACGTTGGCATAGCCTCGACCCACTTTGTGAAGTAGTCTACCACTACGATGATATAACGATGCCCCTTGGATGAAACCAGGTGGCGTGTAGTAAAATAAATCCCCCATTTAGTGAAGGGACCAACAACAATGACGGGAAACATGGCAGCGGGATGTGCCCTAATATTCCGAGATAAGATATGACACGGGTGTCACTTCTTGACCAACTCGACGCAATCCTTTATTAATGCAGGCCAAAAGTAACCAGATCTTAGAATATTTTGGGTTGTTTCCAACCCAGAAAAATGACCACCACATGCTCCAGCGTGGCAGTCGTTAAGAACGAGTTCCACTTATTCATGTATAAGGCACTGACGAAGAACACAATCAATACCTCGATGATACAAAGTGTCATCGAGGATAAGATAGTTTCGTGCCTGATGGCGTATTCGTCGACGCTCGTCACGAGAAGTAGAAGCAAGGCACTTCAAAGTCTGGAGATAGACTAGTATATCTCCATACCAGGGGTCCAAAGATGCGATTAGAAAATGATCTCCTTTAGTGGGAGATTCTTCGAGTGTGACATCACCTGATTCGACCGAAAGTTCCGAAATGAGTTCCACAAAGACCAATGACTTTTTGGATTTTGCAGAAACAAAATCCAAGTCGAATTTCTATAGGATAACAATCCATCTACTGATCTTTCCACCAATGACGTGTCATGTCAACACATATTGAAATGGATTCACAATGACAATGATGGTGGTCTTGCGTAGCAGGATATAATGACGGAACCGCTGGACAACATGCATTGCTGCCAACAAAAGCTTCTCAACATGGTAGTAGTTGATTTTCGGTCTAACCAGGCCTCAAATCAGGTAATAAATCACATGCTCTTCGAGAAGATTGTCCTCTTTAACCAAGACGATACCAATGGTCGACTTTGCAGCGGCTAAGTACAATAAGAAATATTTATTATAATTGGGAGGCCGAAGCAGAGGGGCAGACGTAAGGGCACATTTCAATGCTTCGAAAGAGCGCTGAGCAGCTTCGTCCCAACATGAAGGAACTCCTTTTTTCAGAAAACACATGAACCCTTTCATGATCTCGGCATACTTTGCGATAAAACACCGAAGAAATTTCACTTTTCCCTGTAAGATTTGAAGCCAAGGGACTGTACATGGGGGAGGCAATTGTACTATTTCCTCAACTTTAAGAGGATCGACCATGATCCTTGTTGTCAAAACTATGAAACCTAGAAGATGACCCGACGTCACACATAAATTGCATTTGTTAGGATTCAAGTGAATCCGATAGTAGCGACAGCGTTCAAAGATTAGTCGGAGGTGCATGGGATGTTAACTCTCTTGCAAGATCATGATGCTAGATCATCAAGATAAGCCTCGACTTATATGTCTAATATCGTGGAAAGAAAAAGACATGGCCCACTAAAAAGTGGCTCCAGCATTCTTCAAGCTAAAATGTGCCCCACCGACATATAAAAGATGTTTTATGCTGGTCTTCGGGATTTATCTGAATCTGGTTATATCCCAAAAAACCATCCATGAATGAAAAGACCTCATAGCCTGTGCATTCATTGACAATCTGGTCAATGAATGGGGTGGGGATATTATCCTTTAGATATGCCTTGTTCAAATCATGGAAGTCCATACACACGAGAATCATACCCTGTTTTTTGTTAACCGAAACATGATTTGACACTCATTCTGTCAGCTGTACAAAGTAGATAAATCTTGCCTTAAGCAGTTTCTCTACTTCAGCCTTAATAGCTGTTGCTTTCTGAGGATTCACTAGATGAATCTTCCATGAGATCGTCTTGACGTCAGGGTAAGCCTTTATTTCATGTTCAATGATTCTTGGATCAATGCCTAGCATTTCCTTATATGACCAGGAAAAAATGTCGTGGAATTCCTTAAATAAATCTGTGTAGATTCAAATCTCCTTGGGGGAGAAATCCACTTTGACGAAGACATTCTCCACAATGCTAGGGGTTCTGGAGATATATATAGGTATATTTTCAATGATACTTTCCATATTACCCTCGACATAAATGCGTGTGTAGCCTGATGATTAACAGGGCAAGACTTGTCTCCAGTCATAGTCAACATGAATTCTCCTGCCTCTATTATTCTTAACTCTGGGAGGAAATATGATCTGTGATGAAGATCATCCCAAGTTCTGTCCAGACCAGTCAATGCCTCAAGAATATCCTTATCTGAGGGAAATACTAAGTATAAAGAATCAGTATTGGCAAGGGAACCTTGAGCCAAAATAGGCTCAAGTACTGGATCTAACTCCTGTGCAGGAGTCAGATTAGGGTCGACCGAAGATTGTTGGACAATACTATACGAAACTTCTACCGTAGACAAGGGAATGGCCTTGCTAGGATGCCCTTTCCCTTCCATCATAGCCGATGGAGAAGGAAGAGTCCACAGATCGTGAAAGTAGGTTGTTCGGAATGACGACACTTGAAATATTTGAGCCCTAGGCTGGTTGGGGACAATTGATATCATCTTGACATCAACAGAAGGAGGCGGGTAATCAAAAGTAACCATAAAAGGTGGGCACAAACCAACCCCCACATTAACGACGCCAAGCTGAGGGTTATAAATCATTAGGAACGTGGATGCCCCCAATGAAGGGTCAGGCCGAGAGAAGGACAACTGATCAATGGTCATGATTCAACCCTCGCGTGGAAACAACAAGACCCAAAAAACTGTGGCAACCACTGCATGCATTGCATAGGTCCAACTCCTTCCTAAAAAAAGGTTGTAGTCGAGAGGCATATCAACTAATTTAACTTCAACACACATGGTCTTCCCTCCTAACTGCATGGGGAAAGAAGGGATGATTCCATGTGGCCTGAAAGAATGATCGTCGAAAGCAGTAAGCAGAGTAGGTGACAGAGACAAAATGGGTTGTAAAATGGCCTTCCGACACACCAATGACATCACGCAAGTCGAGGCACCCTTATCAACCACTGTACGAAAGATATTCTGAGTAAAATATTTCATGGGGTGAGACACTACTATTTGAAATGCGACGTGGTAAGGGAGACGAGGTTTCAAGTCAGTCATATCAAGCATGATCATTCCTAGATTACAACTCTCGATTGATCCAAAAGCAGACAACATGGCCTTTCTCTACAAAGGGAAGCTCTAGAGCACTTCAAAAGAAGACATCACGCAAGTGGTTTGTGATAAATCCTCCACCACAGAGTAATTCTAGGTGGCCCTCATGTTCGGATTATGGGAATATTTCTTGAATGCCCCTTTTAGGATGCGTGTCATTGTTTCGCCCACAGTCTTCTTGATATAGAGAGGAATTGTTGGGTTTGTGGATTCCTTACCCTTTTCAATAGATTCTGGCATTCTGTAATCGTGTGCTCTGGTCTCTATATAAGAATCACCTTTCATCATATAAATTTTCAGGGCTGAAGGATTACTAGAAGATGCAGGGAGTCCCTGACTTCCCCCATTTGCGCTCAAAGAGGCTTAAGTCATATTTTTTCCATGTGGAAATAGGTCTGTTAACACAACAAGATATTGTTGTGCCAATAACTTCTGGGCCTCTACAAGTCGAGGGCACATGTGAGCCAGATGGTCCTCCATGCAAAGGTTACATAGATACTTCGAATTTCTCTTCTCTGTTTTTCCCCCGCCAACATTGTTGTTGGGTTTATTATCCCCCTTACCCTTCTTGTTTCATTTTTTTTTCTTCCCTTTAGGATGTTGGTTGGCCTTTGGGTTCTTCATTTGCACACTGTGTATGTTCGATGCTTGGATAGGGGGAACAACTGAACCAGAGGTTTGGCTGGCCGCTGTCTGTTGTATCGACAATTATTGCAATTGATTTGACAATTTATCGGTGGACTTTTCTTGTGCTGAACCAACTATACCATCGACATGTGGTCCAGACTTTTGTCTGGCCTTGTCAAGGATGGACCGTGGCGCATCTAGAAAAGTATCATAGAGTAAGTTAGACTGAGAGTATATCAATTAGAGCTGTTGTGCTCTCATTATTTCCTCCTCCTCTGAAAACACTCCCGACGTTGCAACGTCCTTGGATAATTGAGGTACCAAAGACTTCAGGAACCAATACAACAGGAAATCCGATGGGACTTGTACCTTGATCAATATCTTCTGTCGCCACCATTCTTGGATGTGATCCAAGATATGATCGAATTTTGTCTTCTCAAAGTTAGCCAACAATTCGGTGCTGACATCGTATCTCACAGGTAGTTGGAAATGGTTTAAGAAAACCATCACCAAATCTCTATAGTAAGAGTATATTGAGCGGTCAAGCTCGATGTACCATTTCATGGCACCCCTGATAAGAGTGCGTTGAAATAGGTGCAACTATACAGAGTTGTCTCATAACGAGTTCGATGAGCACCATAGGTGGAAAGTTGTCATGTGATCACCTGGGTCTTAACTAGGCTTTCCCTAGAACTTTGGAATATCAGAGGGAAACTTAGTCGGCATGGGAGGCCAACACAGATCATGACAAATTGGGTCATTAAGAAACTTTGACAAGTCTGGCATATGTAACATTTTCGGAACAGTAGCTTGGGCTGGGTATTATGTACAGGAAAAAATGATCCTAGAGTTTGACTGGCACTAGGTTTCCAGAAAAAAATGGGCTGCTGGCCAGGGTTCTGGTAGACACCATGGCCTTGACAAGTGTACGGTAACTACATTTGTTGGGAAATCATCTACTGATTCCCGTAATTGGATGTCGAGGGCTGGGCAAGCATTGCTCCCTGCATTGCATTCCAAATATTCTGGAAAGGGTTGCCCCTTGCCAATCCGACAGACATAGGTACTAAGCCTTTCCTAGGGTTCCATTGACCATTTAAGGGGTTTCCCCTGGTTGACATCCCTGATGAGAGAACTAATCCCTGCCAAGGATTCCAAAGTCCTTGTGAGGAGAAAAATCCTATATTTTCCCTCTGTGTAGGAATAGTACCCTGCATAGGATTCTGTTGTCCAAAACCAGGGTTTCCCCCGACCGAGACGACAACTGACTAAAAGGTATTATTACCAAATATGCCAAACAAAGAGAATGACATTGAACCCATCGGCGTGGTGTAAGAAGATGGTCGTAGAATTCCTACTCCAAACAAGCTGTAGTTCGTATTCAGCTCGACGGGTGGCTAGAAAGCACCGCTGAGTGAAGGGGACGAAGGGGGCATATGAGCCCCACTGTAAGGGATAACATTATAAGAGGTTGAGGTACCCCCCATAGATCCTTGCAAGGGAGTGTTTGAGCTCCCTTCCCAGACCCATGGTATGTAGGGTGGAGTAGGTAAGGATAGAGTTCCTATCCAAGCCGGGCATTTCATATGAAAACGGAGGGCCCCCCACACTCTATGTGAATGGAGCAGTGGTCACCGCAGCTGATGGTATCAGACCACTACTTGAAGTAGAGGTGGTTGAGACCATTGTGGTCCAGACCGACGAAGGTGAGTTAGGAGGTGGAATACCCCCTGTGGTGGCAGCCGTTGTGGGAGTATGAGGATTCCTTGACGAGGTAGCAACATTTGCTTCCATAGTTGCTTGTAATACTATCAGACGCTTGTGAGGTGTTACCCTTGGAGGGAAAACCTGTACCAAGATTAGCGCTGAAAAATTAGTGATAGGAGGGTTAATCGACCTAAGAGATTCCGCTCTGAGGTTAGTGACAATGAGTTCCTCCGAATTTGAGTTCTCTCCTCTTGGAGATGGCTCATGCACAATTTCTTGTGGCCTGGTAACTTTGAATGAACCTTGCTGGTCAAGTCTTCATCGTAACGATGGCGGTGGTGGATCTAATGCAACCGGAGGAAAGCCCTGAAGCCTTCGTGACTGACAAAGCTCTTGATCTTCCACTTTATGAAAATATCAATGAAACAGTAAGGCTTTAACTAATGTTTAAAACCAAGAACACACTAGAAAAGTTCCTACAAGATAAAGCAAGCAAACCACTATTTAATTGAAAGAACAGTTACGCCAACCAACACTAGAGAAACTTACCGGTGTAAGTGCAACTCGAACATGAAAGAACCCTCTGGGTATACTCTGTAAAGTGTGGCCTGATGTCTACCCCAGGTACTATGGTATGCCCCCACAGTCACCTATGTAAGTCCCTAGAATAAAGGAAACTAAGTTTCCATCTCGCAAACAGTCACCAGGCGGGTCTAGTCGATAGTCAGGTGGACCGCAATGAGCAGGATAACAAGTCTGAAACCTATCGAGGGTATCGAAATCAAGTGGCATAGAAGACAACTGAGGATATTGAAGGGATTTGAGGTCCACAAAGCTCCATAGGCAAATGAAACCGACAGTATCCCACGACAAGTCCTCAATATGCGTTCCGCACTATGCTTGGTCTGACTTTGGAGGGGTTATCTCTGCTACCTTTCCTTACGCGACCTTGTTTTTAGCCCCTGTGTTAGAGTGGGGTCCCATATAAATTTCACGTTTATTGGACTTTTACACTCCCTAGCTCTAACTCCAATGTTTGTTTATAATCCTTGAAGAGTTTCCTCTCCAACCTAATTCAAGGCTCTACCCTAAACTAGTTGATTGACCCTACAAACATAAAAGTCTAGTAGATTTTAATTAGCGTTCATTTTAAATGGATTGTTTTAACTCAAAGGGGATGCCAATGAAACTAGTGATGTGAACGAGATGAAAGAGGAGAAGTAAATGAAAAATACTGAAACCAAAAATACTTCTAGTTAACAATAAGGATTTGCAACTAACTCTTTAAACCAACTTTTCATAACCAACTTTTTTTCAAGATGTTTTAAAATAAAACCTACAAGAAAATTTCACTCGACTATGAGCTACTTAAGTTCTAAGAAATCAATAAAGAAATTAAAAATTGAACTCTTTTTCCTTTTAAGTAAAATAACTACCCTAACTACTTTACCAAACTAGAAACTGAAAAATCTTTTCTTTTTGGGAAGTTCTTTAAATAGGAAAAAACTTAACATAAAACTTTTTCTCTCTTCTTTAAAGTAAATGAAAGGGGGAAAAGAAAACAATACAAGACCGAGACTGACTTTTGGCCCACTGCAGATCGCAGGGAGTCACTAAAGACACCAAACAAGCTATTCAACAAATTCAAAGACTCGCCTAAAACCATTTCAGAAACAAACACAAGACATCTTCAGAAAGACAAGCAAATTGACATCTAACCCAAGTTTTTGACTGTAAAAACCAAAGACACTGGACTTATACAAGTAAACCTAAGAAGTAAAAACCTCAATCAGGGAAGAGGTTGGTTGCCTCTTCTTAAAAATAGTCCCTTGAACCAGGTACACTACTGATACTTAAGAAACCTATGTATGTATGTGGGATCTCTATAAAGAAGGGCGCGTATGTACGCGTGTTGACCCACAACATGCCGCATACACCTATGCACTTCTTGAAAAAAGAAATGAAACAATCAGACTGGCCAGGTAGGGAGAGCTTGTATGGCACCAACATGTGACCAGACCCCTTGAAAGACTAAATAGACTTAACACGAAACTAAAAATGTATAAAACCAATAAAACACCCAAAAATATCCCCTAAAACCCTAGAGGATTCCCCAATATGGTCGCTAGTTCTGCTAGCGGGAAAACCCCCCCTATGTCTACACTAGGGTTTACAATGTAGGCAGATCAATAACTGTTTAAAAGTCTCCTACTTCTCTAACTACCCCAAGCATACCCCAGACTTATGAAATAGAAGTAAAATGAGAAGGATCCGATAACTGTACCTTTACTCCGCGTTTGGTGTTGATCCTCTTGCGCTTGATAGCTTCGCTGATTGCAAACTCCTCCCAAAGGCTGGCCTACATTAAAAAATAGATAAACAAAAAAATACAAGCATACATTTCATACATAAATAAGGGTTAGATGTTAGAATAAAAACATAAATCAAATGTAAACATTCGACACATCATGTTATTGGGACATGAAAAGTACTTTGTTTATTGATAATACAATGATTACTTACAACCCAAGTCAGCTACTGCTCCTTGAACCTGATCCAGGATCCTCTTCACCAAGATCCAAGTGCACCTCCATGTATCTTTCTCCTCTCAGCCTTCTTCTTGGACAATGGAATGGGTTCTAATGGAGGAAAAAGGGAAAAATTGAGGGATTCTGAGGCAAATCTCACAATAAGGTTGCAAATGCTTGGGGCAAGGAGGGGATATGAAATAGGAAGAGTTTCATTGTTATTATGTCTATATATGGAATGAGACCCCAACACCTCCTTTTATATGGGAAAAGGATGGTTATTCGGTTGGGTGACGGGCTATAGGTGGTGTATTAGTTGGGAAACCACCCAATAGTCCGTAATCTCAACGAATTCCTTGCAAATTTTTAATTTTTGCAACTTTTGCAAGTATACGCAGGTTGTAGTGGTGCAACATGCGTACGCAGGTGGGTTGTAGTGGTGCAACAAGCATATGTACGCATCCAATATTGGTGTAGGGCACGTACATCTTCAAAAAATGAGTTTTTAAGAAGGGCAACTCAATGATGGCTTGACAAAAATAGCAAGTAAGAGGGTCAAGTGTCAGGTATGCATGTATGGATAAATTTAGGGTTATAATAGTATATAGCTTCATCTGAAATGTCAATGACTTTCCAAGTTTCCAACTACACATATTGCATCTAACTTGTGGTTTCTCTTTCTCATTTTTTGGAGGTATTGATTCAAAAAATGAAAATTTTTAGACCCATTATGTTTGGAATAGTCTTCCTATGTCCCATTGGCCCTTTTGTCTTTTCCATGAATTGATTGTGTTCTCTTCCAATGAAATATTTTTGACATTTTTACCGCCAATTTATGATGAAAATGCATTTATCTCATTTTGATCACCAGAGGAACCTAATCCCTTATCTATTATTTGGATATTAGATGCATTCTCACAAGAGTTGACATCTCTTTCAGTGATAGGTTTCTCAAAATAGCTTGAAGCATGAAGAGAATATGGATCCTTGGATTGAGGCCTTTGAAAGTATGATGATAGATCATTTTTTATTGATCTTTTCTTCCCATGATGGGTGTTTGAAATCTCAATAAATATTCCACAATTGAAATTTCAAATCAATCTAGAAACCAAAAGTGAAACCTGCATGAGAAATAACATAAATTAAAAAAATTCCTACCAAGTATAAAATCTTTGTATGTATTTATATTTATTATCTTTTTTATGAAACCAAATTCTCTAAGAAAATATACACCCAATAAGGAAAACCACCAAATGCTTACATGCATCCTAGAAAATAACTTAGGGTGTAGAGTAAGAAAATACAACATGAATTCATCCAAAAATAGAAGCTTACCACTACCTACAATGGTAATGGAAAGAGTAGCAATAGTCTCGGACTTAGAGCTAAGTTATAATAAGTTGATATTCAACAAGAAGCAACAATTCAAAAAATATGAATATATCACACATTGACAACATAAATATAAGGACCTGTGCAAAAACCCTAACTTCCACAAAAAACATATCATAACATATAATGAATCAAAGTCTGAAATTTTTTCCACATGTACTAGAGTTAATATGAGTGGTGAGAGTAGTCTACATTTATAAGTATTAGTATTCATAATTATACAATATAATAAAAATAGCCTGGTGGGATAGCTTGTAATAACCACATACATATAAATAACACAATATAAGGAACATAATCATTACCATGTATATCCTCAATATCTCTTTCCAAACAAAACAACTAGAAACATACAAGGAAAAACAAGCACTAAAACTTGAAAGAGAGTAACACCCTGAATAAGAAAAAGGCACTGTTGAGGAAAATATATGAAATGATCTTACTCAAGCATTTTCAGATTCTGCTTGGCTAAAGAAGAATAGATGGGAATATCACCCTATGTTTATAGACATCAAAATTAAAATCCTAACTCGCAAGTATCAACTACAAGTGCTTAGGTTGTTTTTTTATAAATAAAAACTTGCTGAAAAATTCAATTTTTTATGTAATTTTCTGAATATATCATATGCTGAAATAAATATAGAGATAGAAGTAAAAAATACCAAGTCAATAATCAACACATGTGAGACATAAAGCAATCCTTTATTTCATTCCAATTCATCAAAGAATCGTTGTCTTTACAAACTTTTCCTGAGAAAGTTTTGGACCAAAGTCAAAATTAGACGTCCTCGATGAAACATACAAAAGGATTTCTAACAAAAAATCAAAAACACAAGTTGAAAAGATGGATCAACTTGCCATAGATTTCTACCGACTAGACTCTACACAATATCCTTTATCAGTCATGAAAACTAATTCACAAACAGACACGTCTACATAGACTATCAAAGATAGATCAACATCTCTGAAAAACAAGTGTCTGAATGATGTAATTCAACCCTGAATCTTGTTGTCTACAATAATACCCTGCTATCATAAAAAATAATTAGGCTTCTAATGAATTAAGGAATGAACGAAAACTGAATTATCTCAACAAAAACTCAAGAGAAAACCTTAGTATGCTTCTCCTTCTATTCTCCTCTTGTTCCTCCCTTTCCTTTTGCTTTTAAGCCAATTAGAATTGGTTGTTGAAGAAGTTGAACTACTTCATTAGTTAAGTTAACTAAAAACTCAACCAACTTCTTAGTTAGGGGGAAAAGTAATAAATCATAATAAGAGTTTTTAAATAAATAATAACTAGTAGGTGGGACCCCTTGTGACTCCCTTTAGATTTTAACAATCATAACACAACTAGTTAATTAAATACAACATCCTTCCTTGTGACTTCCATCATCACATTCATATTTGACCATTTATCCAATGATTTTTGAAATTATTTTCAAAATATATTACTCATATATCCAAAAAATATCATGCTGTCCAAAATTTCCGAAGTCAATTGTCATCAACAATAAATAAAATAAAACTTAAAATCCATATTTGACTCTGAGATACAATCTTTCCCTTGTTGTTGTTGTCACCTTTTGATCTCTCCGAATTTTCCATTGGCTGTGCTGAGCCTTTAGACCTGATCTCATTGATCACATGAGAACAATCATCCCTCAAATGCATCCAGGAGGACATAGATTTATTAGAGCCATTGGAGGGTGAGGAAAGGGCAACAATGGCTTTTCCTTTGTCAGGGGCATGGTGGGCCTCGGTTTTCAACCTTTTTCTAGCATGGGAAGACTGAACTGGTGAGTGGGAAGGGGTCGCAGCCCGCTTGGACAATTTGATTGATAGGTGGGGGAGCAGGTAAAGACAAATTGGGCCAGCCACAATGAACATAGTTACCAACTTAACAAGAACTCTACAGAGTTCTCGTTTTTTGGGGGGTCAAATTTCTTACCCCGTTTTTAAAAATGGTGCTACCGGTAGCACCCCCCTCCATTTTTAGGTGGTTTTTTTGATATTTTAAATTTTCTGATACATAAGGTTTCCACTTTGTTTTTTTAAATGCTCGTTTTTTTATTTATTTTCAAATTGTTCAATTTTTCTTTTTTTCTTTTTTCTCAACGATGTTTTTTCATCTATTTTCAAACTTTTCTATTTTCTATTTTATTTTTTTATTTTTATTCAATCATGTTTTTAATCATATTTCCATGCTTCATCTAATGTGAAAAATGTTGTACACCATTTCTTTTTTTGAAATTAAGTTTTTTCATATAATTACCTGTTCTTAATTAAGTTATGGTTCCATACATTTTAAATATAGTGGAAAATATCATTTTTAACACATTTTTTTTTATCTTACTTCAATACATAGAAAATAATTGTAGTTACATAACACTATTTTTAACTATTTAGCAAAAAAATATAATTCATTTTTTTTGGATCAATTAAAAACTAAAAAAAATAAGAAAACAAACAGAATTGAAATTTAAAAAACAAAAACATTTTAAAAACAAATTTATATGAGAAAAAACCATTGAAGAAAAACCTAAAAAACTAAAGAGGAAAAGAAAACCGTAACCATCTAGCAAAGATCTCTTGGAATCCATGACCGATTTTTTTCCCTTGACATGTATTCCTTCTAGATATTTATCCTCTTGGAAGCCATGATCAAGTAGAGATCTAAGAGTATAGTTCATTTTTGATTTCAAACTCGTTAAAAAATGAAACCGATCACTGAGCATAGTTCTTTTCATATGTCAAGATTGTTAAAAAATGAAACCGATCACTGAGCACGATTTTTTTCCTATGTCAAGCTCATTAAAAAATGAAACAGTCACCTCTCCCATTGAGTCGAGTTTTCCATTACAACTTGTAGCTGAAACTTCATTCCATCCACCTTGGTCAATTGATCTAGTGAACATGCTTTTAACCAGGATTCTANNNNGGGGGCATGTCTCCAACCTCTGGTTATCATGTTGTTATTTTCTCAAGTTGGGGGAAAGTAACAACTATCCATGGGTCCCATTCAAAACCTTTGGAGACTATGTTGGGAACTCTTTGGAGTCTCCTTTAATCTCTTTTTAGACTCCCTAAACATGAAAATGTTTTCAAGTGAACTAGCTTCCTTCACACTCGTAAAATGACTTGAAGCGCCATGATTGTTTTCGAAGGAGTGTCTATTCAGACTAAGTTTATCCCTTTTTCAGGCCGGGTAGATTAATTACAAAAAAGGTATGCTCTAGGAATATGCTAGTATTCGCTAGAAGAGTTCTCCCTTGAATTTTTTTATGCTTTTTCGGGCTTGGGAGACTAAACTTACAAAAAAGGACCTTTTTTGGAGTTTTCTTTAAATGTTTTTCAGACTCTCTAAATATGAAAAACCACCAAGTTTCCTTCCTATGGACTCGTAAAACCTACATTGGAATACCCATATTAGACCGAACCACTCCTTCCTAGGGTTCATTAAAAATACTCTGAGGGACTTGTGCAAAGGATGAGATTATACAATGAGAATTTGTTATCCTCCTCAAGCTCATTGAAAAATAAAGAGGTACTCTCCAAGCATGGTGGGGGAAACATTGGGAAGGGAATTTTTAATTGAATTTGTATTAATGGCAACAATCACTCTCGAACACGACATCTTTTACCTTTTGCATCAAAGTTTGGAAATCCAATTGTCTCTTATCGATCATGTCCTTTTTGTGAACTTTTTCTTGATGATATCCTATTTTGAGTCAGTGCTGCCAATACCTTTGTCATGTCAATGTTCAAGAGAAGTTCAACCAAAAAGCCTTCTATTGCATCAACCAAATTTTGTAGTCCTTTAAGCCTCCTATTTCGTTGTCCATCCCTGAGTCAGTCCTAAAATTACTGTGTACTTTTACTACAAATATTGTAAATGTTTCATGTCATTGATAGGGGATACATCAAGGCCCTCCTGTGATGAATCACTTCCTATCGACGCCAAATCATCATCTAGGAAGCTGATTTAGAAGCATTTTAGTACCATGGAACCTGCATGCCTCAATGGCATCTATCTCCACTTTTGACAGGGAGTTTATATCATTGCTCTCTGATCAAAAGATTCTCTCAAATATCAACTTCAACTCATTAATTCACATTCGGAGGGATGTACTACAATACCTTGGGGGTCATTGACATCAATGGTTATTTCCATCACACTTCTTAACGATATACCTTAATGACCAGTAATCAAGTGGTTTGTACCATTTTTGATGTCAAGACATTTATTCACATGGCTAGAATCGTACTTCAGAATTAAAGACAAGATGAAGACCCTAAAGACATTCCTTTGAATATTTAGTTCCACAGTCTACAATGGAAAGTAATGGAGTAGTTTTGTTACATAGATCCACAATGTATTGGACTGTGGCTATTCATAAATCCACAATGTATATTCTCGTGGATATGAACCCATTCAAGTTATAGTGATATGGATCCACATTGTATTTCTGGTGGCCATATCATTAGTAAATACAACCATGGATCTGCAATGTATTTTTCAATATCCATGCTTAAAGTCATTTGTATTATGAGTATGGGAATGCCTATCTCAGTGATGATATATTAATATACTGCAATTTCCTTGTGTTGTTGGAAGGTCTCCAACTGATACGTTCTTTGTTTCAAATACCCATCTAGCAAAGTATTTAAACTATCATCTCTTCTAACTTCATACTTTGGGGGGCATTCTATTATACAAAATTTTGTCACAACAAGTGATACTACCTATTTTATGACATCTAAAGCATAGAACTTTGGAAGAAAATTGAGAGAAAGTATTCTTGGGAAGGATCAACTATAAAAAATCCTGAAATTATAGAGTTGTTGTTTGTTTCTTTCAAGCAAGGTGTGACAAATTCAATTTTCGCATACTACATCACTGGAAGGTGCGACAATGTTGTCTGTTGCCAAGGTTTAAGGGTGAAACAACCTTTGTACGTGGGAAAAAAGAAGAAATTCTTGAAGATTATAGAAGAGAAACTTCGATGATGAGTTGTTTGCCGATCAGTTTGGATCTCACCCATATCTCCTGATTTAGTGAGATCCTAACCTCTCATCCTAACCTCCTCATGGATTCCTCTCCAATCCATAAATGGAGGCATTTTCTAAAGGGAAAGGATAATATAGGTAATAAGTGATGAGTAATAAAATAATGATGAATTGAGAATAGCTCTTGGTTTGTAATTGAGAGTTTGTGAACTTCATTTTGGTCCTAAGAGATTTGGTCTAAAGTGTTCAAGAGATGGTGATGGAGTTAATGGAGGCTACTTGGGTATTGGAACATTGAATTGTTGGAAGGATGTTGTCAATGCTAAGGCTTGGTTGTAATTTGCTTCTTGATTTATTAATATAGTTATACATTTTCCTTTCCTAATAAAGGATGTCAATGGTTTTTATTTGCATTTCTCCTTGGATATTTACATAGATTCATTGAAACATATGTATGTTTGTTACTTTCACTAGTCCTGTTTGATCCTTTTTACAGGTCTCTGTTTCTACAAAGCATTGGATCAAGCTTGGAGCTACAATCAATAAGGACAAACATCAGTTAAAAAGGTATGAGTTTTCTATACTTTTTTCAATTTCATTTGAATCTAAGGAAAGGGGTGTGTTCTGTATGGTTTTGTTCTAGTTTCGGGTTCCCGAACTAGGGAGATTTGTTTATGTCCACATTTACGAATTTATCCACAACAACAAAATTAAGAAGAATGGTGTTGCATTATAGTATCCTTATATAGCTAATGGATAAAATGACAAGGTTGTTTTCTTACTCTAGTTCTAATGGTAGATCTGATTATAAGTCCTAAACTACATGCTCATCCTTCAAACCCTTTTGATGGTAGGTTTTGTTGAGAAAAATCTAATGAGAAATGAAGGCAATCCATCTCTTGGCAACACAAATTGTGATATAAATAGGAAATTAGTTTCCCAAAAGAAATCAAGAGTACATTCAACAACATGGTCAACAAGGAAGCTAAACATGAGATTTCAGGATGCTATAGATAAAGAAGAATATGTCAGGTTGTATCATAAAATGCAATACATTATTCTAATAAAGTTATCAAATGAAAAAAATTGAAAATTTGAAATTAGTAAATGGCTTTTGCAGGCTTACAAAATATGAACAAATATGGAAAGACCAAACTTTGCAGTGTCTTTGAATTTGAATTTTAATTCAAATGGTGCAATAAATTCATTGGTTAGTTTTTGTTTGTTCTTGCTCGAGGTACAATGTGCATATATTAAGTCTTTAAGAACCAACAAACACATCTCTCATTAATGACTTTCTCTACATAGATACTCCCAGAAATGATATTTCATATGTTGGACTATGAAAGTCCCCCAAATGGAATTGAAATGTCTACCTTGTGGTGAGGAAAATATAATCTCCAATCCCAAACTCATTTGCAAGGTCATCCACTACAAAGTAGATTTTATTTGAAACTTTCCTTTCATGGTTCTTTGTTTGAAGTGTGAATTAATAAGAGTTTCCTAATTTAAATGATCATTTAAATTCTTTTTTTGATAGATTCCATGAAATTTAATCGACTGTGTTGCAACCTAATTGATATTTGGTGTTTCTAATGGAAAATTTACAGGATTCCTTGAAATGCATGGGGGACTACCATTGGTATTTTCAAGAGGAAAAATGACTTCTTCTGAAGGAAGGAAAATGGGATCCATTTCTAGTTGATGGTTGGAAGCACTGGAATTCAAATAGAAAGAGAATGTTCCAACCAACAATGACCTATCAAGTGGAGGAAAATTGGTCTATTAGTGTTCGACAAACAAAAATGGTAATCCTTTTAAGCTCAAAAAAAGGAATAACCTTGACCTAGTGATTAGTGATTAATCTCTTGGTATCTATTTGTTAGATTACTGAGAGGGGGGGTGAATCGGTAATAGATCAATATATTCATTTTTAACCATAAAATTCAAGTGTTATATCAATGTAGCATTATCATCCAATAGTTTCAGAGTAAATAAACAATGAACAAATGAGCAATCATACACATACACAGTACACCAGTCTTTTTAGGTGGAAACCCAAAGCAGGAGAAAACCACATAATGATTTTTCTTATATGTTTTTAAGAATTACATTCATTGGAAGCACCAACTTCCTTGTTTTCCAACTACAACTAGAAGGAGGCTCCAACCCATTAGTTTCTTAGGCTACAACCTGAGGGAATCTCCAAATCCCCAATTCTCTGGCTACAACCAGAAGGAGGCTACAACCCCCTATGTTCTCTAGCTACAACCAGAAGGTGGCTACAAGAACCTATCCTTGCCCCATACAACTACCTTGTCGTAGAAGTAGAATGATGGAAACCACTCTCATACTATCACTGTGAGATATACTATTGTAAACCTGTTCCAATAAACCTGCACCAAACAACCTATAATAACTTGTACCAAATAACCTATACCATAAACAAGTGCATCAATCGTGCACCAACCTGTACCTCAACTTGTACCATCAATGAGTGCATAAACCATGCACCAAATATGTACCAATCATGCATCAAATACACATAAACTATGACTCATCAATATGTACCAACATCATCGATGATACACCTCATGTATGTGCCAACTCATCAACTACTTGTGTCAACCATGTACCCAACATGTACCTCAACCAAAAGACTTCATCAATTTCATCATCCAAATCTGATTGGTAACTCTGTAATAGACCTAGTGTATATGATCACATACTTGCAAACCTTTCTTAACTTTAACAACAAGAGACTATCATTTTCATCAAACTTTACTTTAATCTCACATGACTAATTTTGGATTAGTCAACAACCCTAACTTGAAATAATCATAACTATGTACCTGTAATGAATAAATATACGAAAAATAATACACAATGTTCTTCAGTGTCTTTTATGCAATTACTCCATGTTTCACTGCTTGAAACCTCTCAGAAAATGAGTTATAGCAAAAATGGCATACCTTGTTGAATTCTGGCTTATTCTAGAGAGAGAACTTGTAGAGCATGCCCCGCACAGAATATTTGTTGTATAGATCTGAAAATGGTACAATGAATACTACAACTTTACTCTAACCAATACATCTGGTTTTAATGAATTTGGATCTGTTATGAAAAATTTATGATGTTTTTACCCGAAACACTTGTTTTAGACTAGTTTTAGGACTAGCCACAAACCCTATTTTCCATGGAGTGTAACTCCAAAAATGCAACGACCCACAAGATGAAATTTTTATCATAGATACTTGGATATGTTTCCTCAACGAATGTTTGGAGGAAATATTGTCGTTTAATTCTGTTGTAGTACTTGCCCAACTATTTAATTTGTCAATTCGAGGTTCGTAGGCTTACGAAGCACACACACTATATATGAAATACTGAAGTAGAAGTTATCTAATCTAAATTGTTGAAATGAAATTAATCTAGGAAAGAAGGAAATTGCATAAGGGAAAAACAATACAACATGTGAAGAGTTGAACGACAAATAACATATGTGAGCTCACACAATAGATCAATCTCAAATTATATTACAAGAGTCAAATTACAAGGCATGAAAGAATAACAATGAAAGAATCAAAGCGAAGAATCCCCTTCTCCTCATTACAAGACTAAATTATGAATTACATGATCAATTATGAATAACATCCTCCAATTATGAATAACATCCTCCAATTATGAATAAAATGATGATCCTCATGAAGAGAGAACACTCTCTTATATACATGAGTGTCATAATTACAGATCCACTATTCTCTCAACCACTCTCAACTACTTTCCCATTATGACAAGATATGATCCCTTCAAATCCTCCAGACATCTCTCACATATCTTAGATAAGATATGCCAACCAAATCTTCCATGGTCTTCTCCTTGAGATCTCTTTCAAATATTCAAAGTTTGAAGATGTAATTCGAATTTGAGGATAGGTGGTGAATTTTGACTTTGTTGAAATCTTCACTTATGCCTGCACACATCATGAAACTAATCCAACCTTGATATATAATGAAAATATGTTATTTTTCTAATATTTAATCACAAATTCACTTATAATACTAAAATGAATAAAGTGGAAAATAATAAGATGAAACCCAAATGTATTTATGGAAATGGTATGATAAAAGGTTAATGGGATGATGAAATGTAAGGAATAGTGAAGGAAAAGGTGGATGAAAATATGACATTTCTGAGGCCCAACATACCCCCCAACTCAACTTGTTGCATGTCCTCATGCAACCATGGATGGATCTTATTAAGAACTTTTGGCATTTAAACTATGGATTTGATTGATGATGTCTTTTTAATAAGAAATATTTCCAGGATTTGAAATACAGGAGTAGCAGCATGTAAAATACATGTGTAACAACATGTGAAATATGTGTAACGACATGCGGAATTTTCTTATGGTTGGTTCTTGTGTGACAAACATGAATACAAAGAATGTTGGTTCTTGTGTTAACAACATTCATTTCACTTATTACTTTTCTTGCTGCAATAATTTAGCCATATACTCACTGGAAATAATAAGCTATCAATGTGCATAAGAGAGCATCACTGAGTATAAGAAAT